>JAUZNJ010038477.1:0-11079 GCA_034780135.1 Jordanella pulchra
TTGTAAAGAAAATATCTAAATATGCAAAAAGCATACAAAACAACAAACAATGTTCAAACTAACATTTTGGCTCTTACGCCCATGTCCACCATAGCTATACACGCAAAGATTTTTTCCTTATGGATATCAAACTGCTCTCTAAGGTTAAAGCCTGTGATTATCATACTATAGCTATATCCGACCACTCACCAGTCTCCTTAGATTTAGAATTACTTTGTCAATCCTGATTCAAATTTTGGAGATTTAATTCTATACTGCTTACAGAGGAGGACTATAATCAGTTTTTAAAAAATCAGCTTTCGCTTTACTTTGATCTTAATGATTCACCTGACATATCAAGAGGCACACTCTGGGAAGCTTCCAAAGCATATATACGAGGTCAGCTCATTAGCTTTACTTCTAATTTGATAAGAAAGAGGTTACGTCACACCAATGACTTGCTGAACCAGATTAAAGAGGTGGATTCTAGGTATACAGCTAACCCGGTTCCCAGCCTTTACAATGAAGGTGTAAAACTTCAAACCGATTTTAATCTGGCTACTTCTACGAATGCTCTACTTCAGCTAACCAAGACAAAGCAGCACTTTTTTGAATCTGGCGACAAAGCGGGGAAACTTTCCGAGCACGAGCTCAGGCAACCTCCAAATTAATCCCATTCATCAGATCAGCCACAGGGGAGATCCTTTACATGATATACTTAATGACATCAACTTTCCAAGGATAGATATTGATTTGGAGGAGGGTCTAGGAGGGCCTATCACTATAATAGAGTTGCGGGAATCCATCAAGTCTTTAATCCTGGGCAAGTCTCCTGGCCCTGACGGTTTCACATCAGAATACAATAAGGCCAATGGGGATCTTTTGGCTCCAGTATTGACAGATGTATATAATGAGGCCTACTCAAACAAACGCCTACCTAGCACTTTATCAGAGGCTACAATATCGCTGATTCTTAAGAACGATAAAGACCCTTCACTATGTAGTAGCTATTTACATTTATTTCCCTCCTAAATGTAGATCTGAAGATTTTATCTAAAATTCTTGCAACCCGTCTCCAACAAGTACTTCCCCTTATTATTTCATCAGATCAAACAGGCTTTATGACTGAGTGACAGTCATTCCATAACACCAGACGTCTCCTAAGTATTATCCATGCGCCAGGCACCTTATCTCCTGAAATAGTTGTATCTCTTGATGCCGAGAAGGCTTTCAATCGGGTCGAATGGGGGCTTTTATATAAAGTAATGGAAAGATTTGTTTTTTCGTTTTTTTGTTTGTTTTTTGGTTTGGTTTTAATAACAATTTTATCCTCTGGGTTAAGCTGTTGAACTCTTCTCCGGTGGCCTCGATTAAAACAATTGACACGGTGTCTCCACCCTTTCTTCTTGGAAGGGGCACTAGACAGGGATGGTCTCTGTCTCCCTTGCTATTTGCTATCGCAATAGAACCTCTGGCCATCTGGTTGTGTGCCAAGGAGGGCTTTAAGGGTATTCTGAGATCTGGTGTAACCCATAAGGTGTCCCTTTATGCAGATGACTTACTCTTATACATTTCTGATCCTCATACGTCACTCCTAGTACTTTTCAACATTCTAGAACAATATGGCAAGCTTTCTGGATACAAGCTCAAGTACCAGAAAAGTCAATTATTTCCTTTGAACTCTCTGGCAAGGAACGTTTCACGCTCAATCTCACACTTTAAATTGGCGGAAGCAGGGTTTCGTTATTTAGGGATATTTATCTGTCCTTCTATGTCTAACATGATGAATAAGAATTTTTCACCGTAATTAGAGAATATGAAGAAAGATTTCGACCGGTGGTCCCTATTACCATTATCTTTATTGGGACAAGTGAACCTGGTTAAAATGGTACTTTTACCCAAATTTTTCTACCTATTCCAGCACGTTCCTATACTAATCACAAGACCTTTTTTGACAAGTTGGAAAAGAAGATATCTCAATTCTTATGGCTCAAAAGACCTGCCAGACTTCGTAAATCAGTATTACAGTCACCAACTTATGAGGGCGGACTTGCTCTTCCCAACTGCAGGCACTGTTATTGGGCAGCTAATATACAAAAACTATTATATTGGGGGTGTGATGCGTAGGCTTCACCTGCCTGGGTGCAGATTGAAAGGGCTTCTAGCCGTTATTCGCTGTCCTCTCTGCTTTGCTCTCAGCTCCCCCTTCCCTTCTCCCTAACAGAGGACAATCCCATAGTTAGGGCCACATTAAAGATTTGGAGCCAATTCAGGAAACAGTTTGGCCTACATGGACCCTCAATACAAACTCCTTTAGCCAAAAATTGTAACTTCGTGCCTTCAGTCATTGATTTAGTGTTTAACTCGTGGTACGACAGAGGTATCAAGACTGTAAAAGATCTTTATAACAAAAACAACTTTTCTTCCTTCGCTGAACTTTCATCTAAATTCCATCTGCCTAATTCTCATCTCTTCTGGTTCTTTCAAGCCAGGGATTATGTTAAAAAGGTGTTTTCGCACTTTCCTAATCAATCCCCTGAAACGCTTTTAGATACTCTCCTGCAATTAGACCCACAACAGAAAAAATTCATCTCCTTCGTATATAATTGTAACTCATTGGTACTGAGGACTGAGGACCGAAAATTCGAGCCAGACGAGACAAAAGTTTAACAGTTTATTTAGATCAATGTTATAAACTGGAGAGGCAGCGGGGATCAGCCACAACAGCTGGTTCTTCTCAGAGCACCGGTGGTAGATGAAGGGTCCAGACGTACGGGTGACCACGTGAGCGGTCGATTCCTGGAAGAGGTCTCCGAACCATTAAGGGGAGCGATCTTAATCAAGGTCGACAAGAGCAGAGGTCAGAGCCGGGAGATCGGATGACAGTGGATTATCCTCTCCGAAACCCAGAATCTGGGTCATAATGGGAGCAGAGGTCGGCAACAGATCAGAAGTCAGAATCCAGTCCGAAATCCAGAATCAGAATAACTAGGAGACAGGGGTCAGATCCAGAAAACACAGAAACAGATCCACAGGGAAAACAGGCAAAAACAGGTCTAGAAGGGGAACAGGTCGTAACAGGCAGGCAGTCAGGCAGAAAAGATGCTGGAAAATTCTCACCGTAGGGCTTGAAAATAATCTGGCGCCAGACTGTGGTCAAAAAGAGAGTCATATAGGCCGATGTGCAGGTGGAGCTGATTAGAATGATGAGAGCTAAGCAGGTGGGAATGATTAGAGCATGACTGATTAACAGAATCATGAAATAATTCTATTAACAACAATGCTGATGAGCCTGTACTGGATGTATTGGCTTCAACATTAGACCTCTTGTGATGATTTCTGTTACATCTCTTCTTGGCATGAGTTCGAATACGTTTTTCCAATCGAATGGTTAGATGAATGAAATCCTCCAAGGTCTCTGGTTCCTCCAAGGTGGCTAATTCTTCCTTTATTTGTTTGCTAAGGGCATAGAAAAAAGCATTCTTTAGCACTGTCTGATTCCAACCTGAAGTAGCATCTTTAATGTAGAAATCAAAAGAAAAGTCTGCCACAGATCGGTTCTTCTGCTTAATTCTCCAAAGATCTTTGGAGAGGTTTGTCTTATCTGGATCCTGTCAAAATACTTGTTTAAACTCTCCTTAAAACTCATCAAAAGTGCATCCAAAACTGGGCAGTGCTACGCCGGTCAACAAAGAAATAATATATCCAATCTTGGTTCCATCATGAGAAAAACTTAGAGGAGTCTGATTTAACACCAGTGAGCATTGTAATAGAAAACCCTTGCTATTAGATACTTCACCAGAAATTTTGTCAGGAGTGGGGGTCTGGATCCCAGAAAAAGATGTTTGTGGTACAGGTTCACAAGTATTCTCTGGTGCTGGTGTAGAGGACAGAACCAGGGGTGCAGAATTTTGGGGAAAGTTTGATATTTCTATCAAGCGCTGATTAGATTCAGATGGGAATGTATGTTGTTCTGATAGAGTTTACTCTAAGGTGTCATACTGTCATGTTTGGATTCAATTAAACTTAGCCCGCATGCAGAATACCACAGGAGACAAGAATCAGTTAAAAGATTTATTTTAGAAATTAGTTGTACAGCTGAATAAACTGACTCCAGGAAGCTCTCAGGGATAGATTTGTCAGCAGGTTTTAATGATACGTTCAAGGAAATCTGAGGTTTCGTTCTCAGGAGAATTATTATGAGCAGTCTTACATTTTGTGAAGAATCTTGTATTCCTAGAGGGTTTATTCCTGCCTGTGGTTCCAAGTGAAGGTGAGTCGAACATCCAATTGAATCCAGACTTTAGATTTTCCGTTTGTGAGTGCAGGAACTTGTCGAAGACAGAGCCGGTTGTGGCGGAGGGCGGACAGGCAGACTGCACTTTAAGGGGGCTCGATAAGCTCTCTGACTGCTGGCTGGATCAGACAGATGAAATTGAAGATGATCGGCGAGGAGGGGTTCTTGGGTAGGCTACCAGTGGGTAACATCCAAGGTGTCTCAGAAAACAGAAGGATACTCGGGTCAGATCTCCACCTGACTCTCAGTATATCTCCTGAAGAGAAATCACCATCAGCAAACACTTAGTCAACTTCTTTTAACCTCCTCTTAGATGAGATGATTAAAGACAGGTGTGCTAAGAAATGTCGCTTTAGCCACGGCCTCTGGCTCAATCTAGAGTCCAAAGAAAAAATGACATATAAAAGAAAAACAAAAACCCCAAAACCCAACAAAAAACCCATGAAACCTAACAGTTCCATCAAAGCTTGAGTTCTTAACAGATGCTTTATATATGAAGAGACATTAACTAAATTAAACCTGTTATAAATAAAGTTTGGATATTTGAATGTAAAAAGATTATTTTTACCTATTCATTTTTTCTAAGACAGCATCAGTTTAAAAACAAGCAATAAACTGAACCCAGTCACAATGTAATACATAACCCCTCTATGTTTTTTGTGGGTTTTTTTCCCTTCCAAGACTACTACAATGCACCTGTTACTTGTCAACACAGCTAATGGGCCCACCTCCATGGCGACACAAGGCAAAAGCAACCTCAGACAGAAAGAGTAAGTGACAAAGAAAGGAAAACATCTTAAAGGTAGTTAATGAATCACTAAACCACGTTTCAGTCCCTGGTTAAGTCAAACAATACAAAAAGGTAATAATATGTTTTTACTTTTAAGAAGTTAGTGCCAGCCCTTTTTGGTAATGGATAGATAATTTGCACAATACTGTTGCATTTTTTATATCACCATACTATCCCTGTAGCAGCTCTGTGAGATTCTCCGTGAAGGTGGAAAATTCTAGGAATGATTTGCCTAAGCCCTTATTTTTTTAAGTTTCATAAAGTTGAAATCTGAACAGTAGTGTGTAAAGTTTGTGATCCAATATATATATAAGAGTTTTTCCACAACAGGCTAAGCCATACTTAAAGTGGGAAATCTAGTTTTAGGGTGTGTTAATGATATCAGTCTCTGCTCAAAAAATTACAAAACCAACAAAAACACTTGAAATTCAATTTAGTTTTCAAGAGGCAGAAATGAATTTGTATTCCTGTGTTGTGTAGGGGTTAGATAATCAGACATGATTAATGAACAGCAAAACAGCCTAATACATGTTAACAGAGATATTTTGCCAGCAACTATTTACCCCCTCTAAAATCTGGTCTAAACACACTGAGTTATTTCTGGTACTTCTTGGGTGCAGGTGTCCAATTATGTTTCACACTTTTTGATGGGGCACTGAGAGGTTGCAAGGGGGTGGACTGGTGTTAGTTTTCTTTACAGCCTGTGTGCAGTCCCTTAGACAAATAAGGAAGCAAAAAAATAGGACATTTTTCTCACAGTTTTTACAATCTTTTTCTTGCAAGGAGGCTGTAGTAGCCTCATTTATTGCAAACTAAACATCTCAACATTAGAAGGAAGCAACTATCCATCAGTCATGACCTTTAACCTTTGAAGTCATTCCGGACACACTTTGTTTGAGCTGAACACATGATTGTTTTTTCTTACAGATCAAAAGGTCCTTGCTGAGACACAGTGCTGTCTCTTGGACAATAGGAAGAGTATTTATGTATGCTGTGGAGTTGACTTATATGGGCTTGGGGATCCTTGCTGAGGGTCAGGCCCGCTCCAAGGTGTGAGCTGAATCTTTGATTTTGCTGTGGCTATTTGTTTACAGCTTACAAATATTTTCTATTTCTGATAGTTTTCCTTCCTCTGGGGTGTCCTTTTGTAGTGCTTCAGTTGTCTTCTTTTCTCCAGCTGTGATGAAAGGCACTGGTGGGTCCAAAGAGGACCCTTGCCAATCTTCTTCCTCCTGGTGTGTAAACACAAAACTTTTTTTTTTTCACAGTGAATTCTGATATTTAAAAGAATAGTGCTTCACAACCTAAAATAAAATCAACATATTGTGTGCCCTGTTTTTTGAGCACCCAGAAGTGTTTCATCAAGCTAATTTTGATATCAAACAAAAAGATAGACAAATAGAAAAGACACAGTGGTTTTTAAATTATGATTTCATCCATTCGAATACGTAAAGAACACACACAAAGGGAACTCATTTTTATTTTTTCTTAGAGCCCTTTACCATTTTCTTCAACGAACTGCCTAAAAGTCTCATCAGATACAGTGTTTTCCATAAGAACGGGCTATCTTTTTTAAAATACTCCCTATAGATAACCTTTGACGCTCTAATTCAAACCCAACCACTTTCACATTTTAGACTCTAGATATACTTTGCAACCAATGGCTATAAAATGTAAACATTGCAAAATCTTAAAAAACAATCCTTTCTGAAAAAAAGTATTAATGCAAAACAACTGTTTAAAAAAGCATGGGATGAGTAAGATCTTTAATTAAAGAGGTATACAGTTACAGGACTTTTAAATGTTTCTTTAACACTTAAAACTGATTACAAAAAAAGGTAATAAAGCGTTTAACTAGTTTTTTTCAAAATATAATGGAATTGGCATTAAAACAAAACTGCTACACTACTGCTGGTAGCTTTTATTCTACAGCGATACCATCAATCAAAACACACTCACACAGACGTTTCTGCCTGTCAGTTTTATAAAACAAGTTTAATGGTTGTTTATAAGTTAAGTGTTAGTGTGATAATGAGTAAGAGGGTTGAATAGGTTGTCTTTTAATGCCAATAGTAGTTCAAATTTAAAAACCACTCAGCTGGTTATTAGTGTTGCTATTACATCATTTCTTTGTATGATCTTCTCTCCAGAATAGAACAAAACATGAAAATTAGCATCAAAAGAAAAATGGAGCAATGATTCTGTTACTGTCTTTAGGTGTCTTTTGTTATGTGAAGAGACCTGAGTTTGAAATTATTGGCACATCGAGAGAAAAGCTCAAACTAACTATCTCTCCAGCACCGACACAGTAAGAAACCTCATCCTAAAAATGCTCCAAGGCTGCAGCAAAGGTGACAACACTGGAATCAAACACACCTCATCACCAACACAGAATTTAAACAGAGGTGTCATTTTCTGGGCACCTTGTGGAAAGCTTTTATCCCCCATGAAAGAAATTACAAGCTGAACAAGAGACAGGGTATGTTTGTGTTATTAAAAGAAAGCCAAGTCCCTGGAATATAAATAGAGAATCAGACATTTTCCCTGCCTTGGTGATAGGAGTGCAATCCCTATTTTAATGTTGTACCTTTTAAATGTCCACCATATCTAAAGCCAGCAATAGATTAGCTTTAGAAAGTTTTACA
This sequence comes from Jordanella pulchra, assembly GCA_034780135.1. Classification (NCBI taxonomy): domain Eukaryota; kingdom Metazoa; phylum Chordata; class Actinopteri; order Cyprinodontiformes; family Cyprinodontidae; genus Jordanella; species Jordanella pulchra. The sequence goes on from JAUZNJ010038477.1 coordinate 7,712, forward strand.
GTGGAAGCAGAAAGAAAGTCTTCACAGTTCAACCCAAAAAAACCTCAAAAACTATTGATGGTAGTAAAGTGAGATTATACATGTTTTAAATATATTGGCTTATTTCCTAAACATCTTCAGTTACAAAGGAAGAAGCACATGAGATTTTCTCCTTTTAAAGTGAATTAATTTAGTCTTATTTTAGTTTGCTTCTGCCTAAATGCTAAGTTGCTTTTCTTCCCCGCTCCCTGCTTGCTTGCATTCATTTACCTTTTTATCCTTTAGGCAAAATTACAGAACTGAATCTACTTCACACCAGCAACTTTGAAAGATTATTAGTATTTTTCCAAAGGATTTTGAAAAGAAAAGAAGTCCAAGTCAATGGTAGCTAATCAGCACAATAAAGCTTCTTTCACCATAGAGAACTTCGACAAACTTAAACTGGCTGAGTTGGAGATGAAAATCCATCGACTAGAGATAAAAATGGCTAACATCGGGTACAATGAAAACGTAACTTTGCCTAATATTCTGTACAGCAAAAGCCAACTGAATGTGGAGGTAAAGACGGCATCAACAAGTTTAATTATATTTAGAAAAAATACACCTTTTAAAGGATGATTGTTTTTGTTTAAACAAGCCTGGAGGTAAACATTTCTTTTCTAACTATATAAGAAGGTAAATCATCCACCAGCAGCCCCATCCCCAAACAGAGAACACAGATAAACAACAACTTTGATAAGGCTGCCAAAGCTCATTTTGCAAGAGAGTGTTGGGAACTGGGGTCTTGGCTCCACTGTTTTGTCGGTGGAGCTCCAGTTCATCCGCCGGAGGGCGCCTGACACCTGCACCCCAGGAAGGGTGTGCCTGGGGCGCACCACACCTGTTGTAAATCATCCCATCATGTGGAAGCTTAAGAGGAGTGGACTGGCTGCGCTTCGTTGCCAGAGGGTTTTTTTGTTTGTTTGTTTTTCTCCCCAGTAATGGTACCCTGAGCCTCTCTGAGTTGACTCTTTGTGGTTTCGTTCCCGAAAAGTTACTCTGAGTAATTTTCTCCTGTCGCCTTCCTCTCATAGGTGTGTTCCACGTGACGCCGAGAATTCTCAAAAAACCTAATCCTGGCTTTCTGTTTTTTTCTCCACAAGACGCTGTGGAACCCTCCCATTGCTCCTCTTTGGTTTCCTCCACGCCTAACATTCCAATCTGCCAGCTGCCGCCATCTCTGGTACCTGAATTCCCTCGCTCCTCCACCACGGGAGGACCAGGACCCCGAGCCTGCAGATACTTCCTCCCCAGACTGCTCCTACCACTTCAGAAGTAAGATTAGTCCTATTTACTTCACAACTCCCTTTTCCTACAACCTTAAACTCACCATCTCCCTCTACTGTTCCGTAGTGCGCAGAGGATCCTGTGAGCCTGGATTCACAATCTAGTTTGGTAAAACTAGATCTATGCATAATAGATTCTGTCAATGTAAAAATGTAAAAATTCACATATTACTTTATAACGTACGAATAACGTATTTTGTATTTCAACAGCATTTTAACAGTAAGTTGTAATTTATTGTAGTTTTGTTTCAGGCAGCCCCCCCCCCTTTCCAAAAAACCTTACTGTAAATTCAAACTGAACATGGCTTTTGCACCCAGAGTGATCGATTTAAATTATCGCTGCGTAGAAGGCTACTCAAGAGCACTAGAAGGCAAAGCAAAATGAAGGATGCAAGGTTAGTGAGACAAAAAGCAAGCTCTTGATGATTACACCTGCAAAGGGGGGCAAGCGAAATTTGAGTGAAAAAAGGCTGCCATACACTAGTGCCCTCTGACCACCATCAGTAGGAAATGCGGAGAAGTTTCTTGCTCAAGGAGACAGCAACACTGAAAGCCTTAGCCGCCAACCCTTCGATTGCAGGGCTAACTCCTGCATCCGATGCTACTTTCATAGCCCACATGCCACTGTCTCTCCCCAATCAACATCTCCAATGTCCCGCTGTCTTCCAATCTCCCACTGTTGGCCTCCACAGCCTTTTCTACTCGCCCTACTCTGGTGCTCTCTGCTTGGTGAACTTCTCCAATCTACTGTTTTAGCTCCAAAGCAGGGACTGGTCATGTGCCTCTGCCAGGTTCTGGGACACTCTTGCCTGGATTCTTGCAGTATGTCGGGGTAGCCTGAAACGCCTGAAACTGGCAATTTTACATGCACCTTTTTTTTTACATGCACCTTAGAACATCTGTTCTAAAGGCGTGTAAAACTACAAAAAGTAAATTCACCACCACCAAAAATATCTATTTTAAAGCCAACACCTAACTCTTCTTCGCAGAGTTAATGTTATTATGCTAGAGAACTTCCCTCCAGTCCCTCAGCAGCTCAATCGAAGACAAGAATTAAGTCTGACACAGTGCAGCTTAGCAATGTTGTCACAGAGTCACTGGTAAGTTTTTTTTGTTTGTTTGTTTTGTTTTGTTTGTTTTTGTTTTGTGTGTGAATTTGAGGATTTGAAGGGTTTTTTTGTATTGAATTTGAAGATTAATGGAATAATAATCTGTGATATCTCTGAAACAATAGTAGCACACATGATCTTGTTTTAAATTCATTTATTTCATTTTTTACAAATGAATGTTAAAATGTAGGCTTGTGTAGTTAAAATGTTCATTTTAACTACACAAGCTTACACTAATGAAGCACTAACCATTCATTCTTTTAGCTGGAGGTTTTTCACATGGGTGGGATATATATTTTATATGTGAGTTATTTTGCCAACAGACTGTCCCTCTGTCTCACAACAGGATGCATCTGTTCTCAGTTCCACTAAACTCCAACTGCCTGATGGTTTGTTTCCTATTATGTCTCTATCTGCTTTCTGGAGGCTGGGGTAGGCCAGTCCATCATTGCTTTGATATTACAGGGTCTGTCTTCATCTGTCGACCCTCAAAAATGAAGCAAAGAAAATTGATAGAAGTTGCATAAAATTCACATTTTTTTAGGATGTTTTCTAGGAGGTGCTGAAGAACCTTTCTTACATGAGCCTTGTGTTTTATAATGTCTTCGGAAAAAATAAAGGATGTTGTCCAAGTAGACAAGAACGAAAATGTTCAAAAAATCCCTGAGAACATCATTTATGAGCACTAGAAAGACCGAATAGCATGACCAGATATTCAAAATGATCAGTATGAGTTTTGAATGCGGTTTTCCATTTGTAACCCTAATAATTTTAGCCAGGTGGTAAGCTTTTTAAAGATCTAGCTTTGTGAAAACAATAGCTTTGTGCACAGGTTTAAAAGCTGATGATACAGTCCTGCGCTCACCATTATTGGCACACCTTCATGTTTTGCATAGCTGAGTGAATATCTTCAGAAATAAATGGAAATGTTCAAAACTTAAATCAGCAGTATCTT
>JAUZNJ010038478.1:0-11079 GCA_034780135.1 Jordanella pulchra
CTCCAGGAAAACAAAATTCAAAAATATTGGTTGAAATGGTTAATTTATAGGAATGCCAAAATAAGTTGAGTAATATTAATTCAATATTCGGGGTGCTAATTGAGACTTGGCAGGACTTTGTAAATCTACAAAGAACCTCCCACCAGCTTGACTTTTTATGGTTCTCTAAATACATTGTAACCTGTTCTCCAAAAACCTGTGTAATTTATTATTTTTTATTTTTGTTATGTGGATTGTATTGCTGTACCCCTCCTTGGTAACCTCTCAGTTCTGAATGCTGTTCATTGTACTTGTTTTTTTTAAATTATTATTATTTTCACTACCTTTTTTATGTTGTGGTTATATTTGCCATGTACAAAAATCTCAACAAAAATAAAGTATTAAAAAAAGCAATAAAATAGGTTAAAAGATAAAGGATTTAAAGGATAAAATAAAGCCTGCTGTCTTGTTAAGTATCAAAAGCCGAAGTAAAAAGGTGGATTTTGGCAAGAGATTTAGGAACAGTCAGAGAGGAGGCCTGTCTGAAGTGCGGAGGCAGGTCATTCCAGAGCCTTGGACCTGCAGCAGGTCCTCTCTGAGCTTCTGTTTAGTTTTAGGCTCTCTGAGGTGCAGCTGAGAGATCGAATAGGTGCATAAAGATGTAGAAGCTCAGACAGATATAGTGGGGCAGAACCATTCAGGGATTTAAAAGCAAATAAGAGTTTTAAATGGAATTCGGAAATATATTGGGAAGCTAAAATGGAGGTGATGTGTTCATAGTTGCATGCGCCTGTGTGCTGCAGCATTTTGAATGTAGACGTGAGATGGAGGAGGCACTAACCCCCACATAGAGGGCATTGCAATAATCCAGAAGATGTGTGGATTATCATTTTAAACTGTTGCCTTAAAAGAATCGACTTTATTCTGGCTAGCTGTCCCGATGATGAAAACTTGATTGCTCTGGCTGTTAAACTTACGACATCCACTTTTCCCCCTATGTTAGTGATGATTGGACCAAAAAGCCCTGATCTGTTCTAGTAGTGTCACCAAAACCCATCATTGCGGTTCTTTTTTAATTAATATCTAAAAAGTTCAGATACGTCCTGGCTTTTATGTCATCAAGACACTTGATTAAGGCAATGATAGAGTGAGCACTTTTCTCTTTAAGAGTGACATAAATTAAACTGTCATCTGCATAACAATGATAAAAAAAATCCTGTGTTTTCTACGTATGGAGTCAATAGAGAGAGATCAAGGGAGGAGCCAGGACAGAGCCCTGAGGAACCCCACATGAGAGAGGAGGAGAGGAGGACACAGAGTCACCAAGGCTGAGACAGAAAGTTCGGTCAGCGAGATATGACCTGACCCATTCCACAGCTTTGGCCCTGATGCTCAGCTCTTTGTGCATATCGATGTTCCAAGCTGGCTTATCCTCAAAAACCCTCCTATGAAGCTTGAGAGGGCTGGATCCATCACTGAATGAATTGTGGGATCCAAAGCGCCACTTTACAGCAGTCTAAACTCCCCCTAAACATCAGAGCTCACTAAGCTAAAAGTTGCTGTTAGACAGCAAGCCACATATGACCCTTACAAAGAACATGAAGGCCACAAGCTGTGAATTTGAACGATTCAGGCTTCAGCAGCAGCCCCTCCCTCAGCATGAGGCGTTGATCTATGAAGGCAATGAAGCCAGAACATTTACTTTTATTGATATCCTTTATCTCACAGATTACTTTCCCTGAACTTCTGGGGGCGGGCTTTCCTCTAGACTGACAAGTGAAGATGCGTTTCTATTAGTCTGCATGGACGCCTGCAGCAACATTTTTATTGGTCAATGTGCTCAACAAGAGCGAGTGTTTGTAATTTCAAAATAATGTCAATAGTAAAACTAAATTTGAACAAATCTATAAATATAAAATCTGTAACAAAATGTTGTTAAAAAATATTTAAATCTGAGAAAATAGAAACTATCCCCAAAACCTGTTTCTTAAGAAGTTGATCAAACGTTTTTTTTTTTTTGTTTTATTTTTTTTTTTTTACAAAAATTTCTTTTTGCAACAATAATGGCACAAAATCCACTCCATGCCAGGAATATATGTCATGATTTCATGAAGTCTCACCAAGTGCAATTGTATTCCTGCACTTGCAAAGTGTTGCAGTCATTTGGAGGATTTTTTTTCTTAAAAGAAGACTGATAATATAACAAAGTCTGTTATTGACTAGATTATTAGACTTGGTAAAATGGACAATTTGAAAAGAAGCATAAATTAGAAATTACATTTTTAAAGAAAGCCCCATAATGTTCTGTTTGCAGTTTACCACAAGCCACATAAGGGACACTGCAAACATGTGGAGAAAGGTGATCTGGTCAGATGTGAAAATAATCCATGTCTGACTTCCTGTGTCTGTGGCATATGGTAGCAGCATCAATCCGAGGGAATGTTTTTCCTCACAAGGACCAGCAAAGGTTGTCTGATCTGATAAGAGAAAGAACTAAATGCAAGACAGTTCTTTAAACACAGGTAGAGCCAGAGCTACGTATTATGGGATGGTGTGGATAAAAGCATATCCACAGGTTAGAGTGTCTCAAGTAAAGCACAGATCCAAATCCATTTTAAAATCTGCATTAAAATTTAAGGGTTGCCATTCTCTCCTTTGTCTTTCTCCTTTATCGCATAAAATCCCTAAAAATCATACAGAACCGTTTCATCTCAATGTCACCAAATGTGGACAAAATTTGCAGGGTAAACAGGAGTTTTCTGACTGTGTTCAGTCACAGAATGATTATGCAACCAAACAATGGAGAAAAATATTCTCCCTCTGTTCTCCCTCCTCCTACAGAGCCTGACCTTTACTGGGATTTAACCACTTCTAACAATCCTTTCAAATGGCACAATGCTGCTAATCAGCAACATGCCTACTCAAGTCTTTTAATGACCCTTACAGAGGATTGTAGATAGAAGTATGGTCGGCAAGAAGATTCAGAGAGGGAGCGAGTCCGAAACACTGGAGTGGTGAAAAGAAAGGCAATAATGATGAGCTGCATTTCATTTGGCTTGTTCACTCTAAATGTTGGTTTACTATAATAAACATGCCTTAAATGTGTTATGAGGTTAACAGTCAAGATTATTTGTAAGTTTTTATCGAATGTAGGAAACATCTATCCTGAACACTCCCAGAACATTTGGTGAATTTTATCACCATAGCGAATCAGGAATGTCTTCAGGTACTCCTCCTCTGCGGTGCCTTTGTTTTGACTCACTTGAAGGGCAGCAATCAGACAAAGTCAAACTCAAAGTATTTTTTGTTGTGCAACAGTTTTTGAATATAAAGAGGATAAGTAGCCCTACCATGACATTTCTCTTTGGACTGATCATACTTTCCTTTTGCACCCAGTTTCTGAAGGTAAATACATTTAAATAAGAATTTATCATTGCTCATATTTTTCAAAGTCAGTATACTTTATCATCTTGTATATTAAAACCATAAAGGTCACAGAATTATATGGGTTATAGTATATTAGAGCTTTAACAGAAGTTACAGCAGCATGTATCTTGTTTTATCTCTGTCTGCTTTGTATGCTATACTGAAATATTTTCTTTGCATTCACACGGTTAGAGAGGGCAAGACCTTCGGCTGATTAAAGGAGGGCCAAATATATCATTGCCAAAATGCTCTTTATTTTTTTAAAGCTTTTAAACTGTCTGTGCTGTGGGACATGATTCATTTAAAAACCTCTGTAAAATTTAAATATCAGAAAGGTTCATGTTCGCTGTAACAGCGCTTCTCAAACTGGAGGTGGGACACCTTGTCATTTTTTTTAATCCATGAGACACAAATTGACCATGATGATCACAAATCACAAATTTACAAGTAAAAATCACAATTTTACTTGTTTAAATCAGATTTACTTCTACAAATCCTAAACTCACTAGTACCAATCACACATTTACCAGTTGTAACTTTGCAACTTAAAAGATCAGATGTCGCATTTATGAATGGGTTGAAAACATTAAAAGACTTACAGTACATTCCCAAATTCAGAGTCCAAAGCATCTTAAAACCTATACACGCTGTTAAAAACAGAATACAAATGCTGTTTACTGTGTCACTTTAGGGAAAACTTAGGTGTGTCTGTGGCAAAGCAAACAGGCAAATGGTACCAAACAGGGTTACAAAAAACAACAAAAAAATACTAGATTAAAAAGCTCTAAAGATCTGATCCTTACCTCCAACCCTAACATGGATTTATTATTAAATCTGTTTGTTTTCCAAACAAAATGAGTGAATGAAAGGGAATAGACATGAACATTTCTGGCTAAACACTGTTGAGCATATGTGCATGTGTGGTTGTAGGCGTCAGACAGCTGCAATGGGGAGCTGGCTCGTCTGCAGGAGCAGGAGCTGCTACTGAAGAGCCGGCTTCAGAAACAGGAGCTCCTCCTACGCAGGTTACAACTGATAAACCAACAGAGCGGCATAACCCGACCCAGATCCAACCAGGTCCAGGACACCCAATACACAGGTGCTCCTCATCCTTAGGGAAGCTTGTAAACCCAGGATAAAGAGGCATTTGCTTGTGTTACTTTCCAAGAGAATTAATTATAGATGAATCTAGGCTTGTGTAAATCTGTGTATTAGACTGCTCCCAGGTCTACAGTTCTGGCTTGAAATCCAGTGGGCTGTATCGGATCAAACCCAGTGGGAGCCCCTCAGTGGTCAAAGTCTACTGTGACATGACTGAAGGAGGAGGCTGGACTGTCCTGCAGAGACGAATCAACGGCACGGAGTCATTTAACAGGTGTGTTGGCAGCATAGTATATGATAAGCGATAGCTCAGAAAAAAATTCAATCATCTATGTTAAAAAAATCCCCTCAACATCACTCCATCAGGTCATGGGCAGAGTACAAGGATGGCTTTGGAGACTTGGATGCAGAATTTTGGCTTGGAAACGACAACCTGCATTTTCTGACAACACAAGGTCAAAATGGCTTCTGCTTTTTTAGATCATCCAGCGTCTCTAGACGAATGTTAAGAGGAATGAAGAGATTATCAAAAGCAACAAACAAGGCATATTTCAGGAAGAACTCAAAGACTATAAACTAAAACATGCAAACGGCGTTCTAAGTGTGCACCTTGTGTGAAAAGTTATGTTTAGCATTTCTCTGTTTTTTTGCTACCATGAAAAGCAGCAACCAATTGTGCTTTGGAGAAGATTTTGGTTGCTTGGAAGTAATTCATTTTCTTGGACCATTTAGACCTTGCAGAGTTGCAGCGCCACAAGTACACAGATAGGCACAACCTAGATAGTCATCAACCTAAAATGTATTATCTTGGTTAATGGGGTAAAGCTGGAGAACCCAGAAAAAAAAAACAGAGCAAGCAAGAGATGGACTTTAAAGCCCCTGTTATGAATGTTCTAGTGGGGATTGAAACACCAGGGCATTATTGTTGCTGAGGACTGCTTAGGCCATAGGGTGGGCTACTCCAGTTCTTCAGAGCTGGTATCCTGCAACTTTTAGATGTCTCCTTGGTCCAACACCCCTGAATTGAGTATTTAGAGGACAAAGAGGACTCAGGGGAAATTGGCTCGGTCTGCCCCGGACTGCTGTGCTGAATCCTGGCAGCCTTCAGCCTTACCTCCAGATTCCACATCTTCCATGCTTGTTCCCTTCCACTCACATTGGCTCCTGTCTATTGACAGAGTAACTCTGGAGGTTAGTTAACTAAAAAGAATGGTTCCACATTCTCTGTGACTACTCCAAGTGTCAAAGTCCACAGATCTACTCTCCATATTCCACGAAACAACTCCAGTTCTCTGTCCTGCTCATGTCTGACTGGCTCTGGCTCTGGCCAGACCTCATGCTCCCTCTGGGCTCCAAGGAACTTGTAGCAGAGGGGGGCGGTGTTACTGCAGGTATAGCAGACATTGCTTTTCATTGCGTATAGTTTAATTATAGAGGAAGTAATAAAATAAGTAAGTAGTAAGTAAATTAAACTGTCTTAGAAAGAAATGTTTGGAAACTACTATTTTAACTTGTTTCAGGTGAATCCTTCTTTTGCAGGGAACTATTCAGTGAGGATCAACTTGGAAGACTTTGATGGCCACAAGCGCTACGCAGATTACAAGAACTTCCAAGTAGCAAATGAAAAGGTCCAAGTCCTAAGATTTAACTAAATTTGTTTGCATAATTCTCAAATAGCTGTTTAAGGAATGATAGAAACCCCCAAAACATGTTCAAAGCCAAACTGTATAACCTTTAGCCACTAGGTGGAACTAGACCTGTAAAAGTTACATAGGAGAGATTTTGAAAACAATTTGCCAGTAGATAATTAATAGAGGTAAACATATAACTTATGTTTGAAATAAAAAACTGTAATTGTCTTGTTTCAAGTACATCATTTCCTATTATCTCCTTTTAAAGGTGCCTTGTCACATTATTTCCTTCTACATAAAAGAAAAAGCATTTGATCATGATAAAATAAAGTTATTTACACAATGATAATGTTTAGATTAAGTCCCTTTTGATCTTTAAAGGAATTCCAGTTAGGCTTGCAGTAAGCAAACATAAACAGATGTGGCGCCACCTGCTGACCGTACTGCAGAACTACCAGAAAGTCAGATAGTGACTAATAAATATAGCTCTGTCGTCTTATTATATACCATAAACAGCTCAGCATGTTTGAAGACCAACACATACTTCTTAACCAAACTGATCTACCCTCTTCAACTGTTAACATGCGCAGTATTGTTCCGCCTTTTCTACTGTAAATTTCCACCAAGGGATTTATTTTCCAACACAATAAGTAAAAACAAAGCATAAAACACAAAAATAAGAATTAATACGCCAGCAGGATGCAATAATCTTACAGAAAACTTTGTACCCATTCAGAGTGACTTACTGCCATGCACATTTTAAAAAATGTTAAAAATGTCTTATAAAAATACTTATTTCCCTGACAGATAATATTATTTACCTGTTTAAATATAAGGCCAAAGCACTTATTTTAAGAATTTAACTTATTTTATATATGAGATGGGAGTTTAAAATATGAAGCAGAAATCATAATATGGTTTGTAATTTTGCCGTGAGGTTCTGTTAAAAATAGAAAGAATTGTCCTTATGCAAGTTCTTCTTTTTTATTTTTGGTTATAGGATCACTACCGTCTTTCCTTTGGAGCCTATGTTGGGACCGCTGGAGATGCTTTGACTGGAAGCTATCAGGTTCCTGAGTCCAAGTGGGCCGGTCACCAGGGCATGAAATTCAGCACCTATGACCAGGACAACGACAACTACAGAGGCAGCTGTGCTCAGGAGGACAAAGGAGGCTGGTGGTTCAATAAGTACGGGCAGCACCATGAAGGAGTCCAAACAACAATCCACATTCATATGCCCTATAAATAATAAATAAAATACCAAACAAGCACTTCTTCTGATTGATCTGGGCTTTCCGCAGATGCCACACGGCCAATCTCAACGGCATGTACTACCCAGAAGGACACTATAGCGCTGTGACGGATGATGGTGTGGTCTGGTACCCCTGGAGAGGATGGTGGTACTCTCTGAAGACCTGCGTCATGAAGCTGAGACCCATAGAGTACAAAACGGATCTCCCCAATGACCAGACAACAGCTCCTCTCAGTGGACCTTCCTAGGCTGAGTTTGCTTCAGCAAATGATACATGAATCAAAATAAATACTTTGTTTTCAAGCATTTCTATATAAGTTTTTAAGCTGCAATGATTAATCCCAAATTATAAAAGGTCTAAATGCTACATGTGAAGCAGGAAGGTAAACCGAAGCTGAGTTGTATTCCTAAAATGCACAAGTAAGGGGAAAAAAATGAGGACTTGTGAAAGTTCAGGTCAGTTTTAGGGACATGAATGTTGTAAGAGGAAGTTGCATGTAGATGATTGTTTTGAAGGCACAAAGGGAAGTTTGATGTCAGTTTTACAGAGAGCAACAGCAGAAACATTGGACTGAAAGGACGTTTTATCACAGAACTGCTTCTGGCTAAACAGGAGTATTTCAACTGTTTAACACAGTGGTTTATTATCTAATTTACAAGATTTAAGAATCTTTATCAAATGTATTTGCAAATATAGCCACAGAAAAATAAAAGGCGCTGCAGTTAAACAACATGGTGGTCATTATGTCTTGTTTTTTTATGCATTCCACAAATTTCTAGCAACACTCCCTAGATTGTAACCCAACTATTAGCTTAATTTGGGATGCTAAATGATTTTTCAGCTCAATATTCAGTTCTTTGTGAGTATAGATGCTCCATTTGTCATACTCCTTTCAAAAACTCTCCTATGTGACTTTAGAGGCTCAGATCCGTCTCTGAATGGGGATACTTGTTTCTTCAAGAAAAGCATAGATTATGCTCAATACAATGAAGCAGTACGTACAGCAGTAGCTGTTTATTTAATGGCGACAGCTGCGAGTGACTCTCCTCCTGACCAGGAAGTGACACACTCGCCTTCACCCCTACTATTTGTCAGCCAGTTACCAGGTCTGCTAATGTTAATGCTAACCAAAGGAAACATTTAAATGACCATTTCAGGAGAAAAGCAGCAACCTCTGCATTTCTTCTGAGCCCATTTGCTTTCTATAGTCGCCATCAACACTAAGGTTTGACTGTTGTTCAGCTTCATTTCATTTTTTTCTTTGAAGAAGCCATTTTTTTGACTTGTTTGTTGTTTTGATGAAAAAAAATATAGCTATGATCTTTAAGGATATGATTTTGATTAACCTTTTAATGTTTTACTTTTTTTCTATTTATAAATGAATAAAATGACTTTTATTCATATCTCAGCATGCTCTTGTTAGAAGGTAAAAACATTTTATCTATCAAGCCTTTTTGAACAATTTAACACATTTTATTAAAAATAACCACATAGGTTGCATATATAAAAGGAAATATATTGCCATTAACAGAGAACCAGATCAATAGGTCTTCATCTTCACTTTATTTTCCATTAGTCTCTGGAGCTTTGTGAAGTTTGATCCTGCTCCAAGCTTTCCACCTCCATCCCAATACTCAAGAACGGCAAAAGGACTCCAGGCCCCGACTTCTGTGGACATGAAACCCTCTGAAGGACCTCACAGGTCTCCTGCTGGGCCTCCTGCAGTTTGCTTTCCAGGCCGCCGGGTTGGCAGATGATTGAGTCAGTTTAGTCTACACCTCATCCTGCACCATCTCCACTATCCAGGAACTTGTGCCCACTTCCTTTTTGTAGACTCCAGTTTGGCCTTCAGGACCATAAACCCAGGCAATCATTAATAAAACAATCTCTAGTTTTAGTCCCTGAGGCGGACACCATGCCTACTTTTAAGGCTAGGCTAAAAACTTACCTTTCTGATAAAGCTTATAATTAGAGTAGCTCAAGTTATCCTGAGCTATCTCTATAGTTGTGCTGCTATAGGCTTAGACTGCTGTAGGACATTGGGACCACTTCTCATCATTCTGCTTTATTCTATCTCTATTCTCCCATTCTACAATACTTGTTATTTCAACCCCTAACTTCTGTTTGGCTGTGACTCCATCCTGAAGAGATATATCAGCTGGGCTGCTGCAATCAACAGCTACATTTATAGATGACAAAGCTGGTCCTGTTTTTCAGTGTTTAGCTCGGTTTCTCTACCAGACTACTCTGACTAACTGGATCTGCTTTCTTTCATCCCTGAGACATGAAAACTGGCTGAGCGCTTATCTGATTAACTATTTCTTTCCATGACAGAGCCACCGGTGGAGCTACTTTACATTTTTTAACTTGGAAAGTATTTTTAGATCAGTGCCTCTGTGGTCCCTTTCTATGTCTGCTTCTGTCTCCTTGAACCCCCAGTTGGCCTTGGCTGAAAGCCGCTCACACAGAACCTGATTCTGGGTCTGCTGGTGGTTTCTTCCTCTTAAAAGGGAGTTTTTCCTCTCCGCTGTTGCTGCATGCATGCTCGGTATGAGGGATTGCTGTAGAGTCAGCGACACAATGCAAGCAAATATCTACTCTCTCTACCTGCTCATCTAAGAGGAGCAAATCCAGCAAGTCAATGACTGGATGCAATCAGCTGTTTTTCCTTAAATAGAAACTTTAAATCAGTCTGACTAGTTGATCTGTCTAAAATCTTTAGAGAGCATTTTGAACCGCCACTACATAAATAATCTGAACAGGACTCAAATGAACATACAGAAATAAGGAAACACTAAACAACACTGGTTTAAACAGACAGAGATTTTGACCATATCCCTTCACAAATCTGCATGGTTCAGTTGTGTCCCTTCACCAACAAGCTAATAACAAATAGCTGAATTATCCATCCACCCACCCACTCATCCATCAATGCACTCTGGTTCTGGTGTGGAGATTCAGTGGCCATTTTGAATTGACTCTGGAAAATCGCTTGGGATGAAATGTTGTGAGTTGTTGCTTTAAAGATAAACCTACTGAAATATTTACAGACATTTGATAATTGGACAGGTCCACTAGTGGGGTCCAAATCCACTGGAGTTTAACGCACTTAGGTGGAGAAGATGATGGGCATTGAACAACCTCCACACACTGCCTTTCCTCACCGTCTTAAAAAACACGGCTTTTCTTTTGTTTTTTTACAAAAACACAAAAGATGTATATTGACGATCTCTATTGAACACAGTTTTCTCCAATAAAGTGAGTTATATGTGTTTAAAAATACAAGTAGATATTTTTTAGCAGTTAAAGGGATTTTGTTTAAATATCAAAATGGCCACGAAGTACTACTTCGTGGCCACAATTAATTTTTTATTTGACCATGTCATCAGAGGGGCTCCGTAAAATTGTGTACTTCGTGCAGTGGTCCGATGTGGCTGTTGAAAGATTTTTAAGCATTTTTAACACATGCCTTTCTAAATGTTCCAGCTTTCAGTTGAAATTTTTCTTTTCTTTTTTTTAGCTTAATGAAATGTTTTAATAATTCAAAGAAGTGATATATGTGATAATATCTGTAGCTAAATTGGCTGGAAACATTAACTTGTATTCATGCTGAATCAATCAATCAATCAATCAATCAATCAATCAATCAAATTTTATTTATATAGCACATTTCAGCATCAAGGCATTTC
>JAUZNJ010038479.1:0-11079 GCA_034780135.1 Jordanella pulchra
ATGCAGCCAGTAATGGAGGGTTAGGGGAGAATGGAGAGGGAGAGGGGTGAGGTTTTTGAGCAAAAGTGAGTGAAAGCCTAAGAGAAAGACAGTGGTGGATATAGAGAGGGAAATAATGCGGATGAATTGGGACACTGGACATCTAAAACATAAAATAGAGCACTAACTGGCACATTCTCAAAACTCCAGTACCTTAAAGCTTTTCATTGGTGCTGAAGTGACTTAAAGCTGTAATTGTGATCTATTCATTACATCCAATTGATATTTCTTGTTTATTAACTAAGTCACTTTAAAGAAAAAAAAACCTAACATTTAAATATGTTCAGTTAAGTAAGTCCAGTCAAAGTTAAGATACAGACATCAATTAAAGGTCAATTGCAAAAAATTACGCAATGGCTAAGCCTGTTAGCAAAAAATAAAATTAGGATTCTAGATTTTTTTCTAAATCCATGTCAGTTTAGACTTAAACACCACGAGGGTCACTTTACAGGTTAGATAAAAAGAGTATTTGTAGAACAAGAGGGTCTAGAAATGTATGTTCTATAATCTTCACATAAAGACATTTTGTTTTGCTCAGCTGTTATTTAAAATTTCATTGTGAAGCGTACCATCAAATTATCTCAATATACTGTAATTTAAAGGGATGGTACAACACTGATGTAATTGAAACTCACCTATTTTAGAAGCTTTTAGTCCTTGTTATCGTACCAGCTAATGAATTCAATTTAACTGTATTGTGGTTTAATTGTATTATTTTTCAAGTATTTTCTTCACCGTGATGTTCTCTTTCTTTAATTCGAGTGGTAATGAAGTTTGACTTGACCTGGCTAACCCAGGCTGAAGATGTTTGAAGGTAACGGCAAAGTTTCCCCACGGATCACAACAGCAAATAACCCACAAACCATTAAAAAGGCATATTTGTCAGCTTTTAAGCTAATAATATTATCAAATGTATAATGTTTATTTATGGGCAAAATCTGAAGAATGAAAGGCTTCAATCAATACTAGAAGAAGGTCTTTGATATAACTCCAGTACAACATAATAAATGCTAACAAATATTTTAGCTAAAATTTATCTATGTTAAGTGGACTGAAAAGCAATATTTGCGTCTGTTTAGAATGAGGTTTCCGGGGGATCATGATGTTACTTTTTGCCTATTTTTCTTACTTTCTAATTGCAAACAATAGAATATTTAACTAGGCAAACACACAACTAAAACACTGATGCTAATGGCGAAAGATGCTAACATTTTAAAGATTAAGGTTTTGAATATGCTGGTTTATATCTGACTGCTTGCTCTATAATGTTTACAGTGGATACAATGTCCTCAAAGCATTTCCTGAAATTTTATGTCGATTAGAAATTTTAAATGGAAATTTTATGTAGTGTAATAAAAGTTTGTACATGACTATTGATTTTTAGAAACCATTTAATGTCATATATACCCTGCACAATTCACCGAGAAAATAAATGTGTTTGGAAAAAAAGAAAACAAAGAATGTTGTTTTTATTCATTTTTTCTCTTTCAGCATCCCACACGTTGCACACAGAAGCTGCTAAATTTTTCCAGATCTAACAGAATGTGCGGAAGCCACTTGTTATATACTTTTGGGTGATTTAATTGAATTTAATTGCCAACTCAGTCTTGGCTATTGCAAAAAATCTGATGCTTTTTTTTTTCAGGATGAGTTATCCTTTGATTTGTTTTTGATTTTTGAAATGACACATATGCTAACAGATTTAAATTTCCTCTAATCTTTTAAAAGAAGGATTACAGGATTTTGGTCAAAACTTTTATTATGTTGGTGATGTTTTGTTGTTATGGTGGGTAAAATAACCCGTTTGATCTCTTAAGAGCATAAAGTAAGGACATTTTAACTATATGCCTGGTTGTTTCTTTGAGGAAATTCATGGTTCTTTTTAATATTAAATTTGTTGTATAATTCTATTGAACTACATTTCTGTACTACTAGATAGCTTTGATCCTTTGTAATCTCCTTGCAAATTTTGTTTTTAGATTATTTAGTGACAAAATCAAGTGTTGAGAAAATCTTACAAAGGTAGCAGCTGAAGATGGTTTTATGTTAACCAGTTTTACCACAATTTAAAGAAAGCTGAACATAAGAAGACTAAGTCTATAACCCAAAGGTGTTTGAAATGTATGCCACTATGTTATGTAGCTTTAATACATTAGGCTTATTATACAATTTTCTTTCATCTCAGTCAGGCTTTACTTGTTTAAACAAAAGTAATCAAAACATCACAAAGATATATCAGGTTTGTATACCTGCTATAATCCTAATTAAGTTGGCTTTTTGACTATTGGCATCTTTTGTGGGGGTTTTTATGGAGTTCTTTTCCTTTTTTTGTCTTCTCTTTAGTTTTGTGTTTAGTTAATAATATATCTTATCCCAATGTTCCTTGGTACATGCGTAGGTTTATTCATTCCCACCAACCATCCTCTTTTAGTCTCTGACTAAATAAAGCTGATTCACATCACTCTGAACTGTTTCCTCTTCAGTAGCCTAATTTCCAAAACCTAAACTGGTGTACCTTGACCTTTGTTATACCCCATTGCTTTTCTCCTCTGGGATCCCTCCTATTTGGTTTTCAATTTTTTTATTTTTAGTTGTATTAAGTTACTCTTTAGGTGATAATGTCCGCCTCATGTCCTCACTTGAGTCTCACACATGACACATCAAAAAAGGAACCCAGAGGATTTGAGAAGCAGTTTCCACCCGAAATGCACAACTGAAATAAGTTAAGAATAGCTCCGCAATTATGAGGTCTAAATGCAACCTTTTAGTACCAGTGTAAAAGTAAGAGATAACAGAATATTTTTCCAGTGGAACCACTATAACAATTTTTACTGCGTCTGATCTATTTGTGATTAAACAAAGACACGTCTCATTTTTAGAGGCTTGCCTAAGATTTTTTTTTTTCAAATCAGCTTTTAAAGCACAGTAGAAGTGCTTATAAAAACCTAGAAGACAACTTAGATTGTATTTATCAATGTCTGTCATAACTGCAGCAAATAAGGATAAATTCCGTTAAACCATATTTGATCCTCAACAGTTTTTATTTGGTCATTTTTTTCCAGATCTCACTGTTTATAGGATTGTGCCAAATATGTTTAAAAGAGAATATGATCAAAAGAAAATGTTGATTTCAGTGTCGGACTCATTGTGCATAAAACAGGGCATTGGTTCATGATATTTATCCTGTCTATCATCAAATATTTTGGGTACAGTTTGTAAGGTGAACAGTGATTAAAACACAAAGGCTATGAAAGTGATTGCCACTATTATAGCATCTTTACACATGGAAATTATGACCTGACAACATTCGAAAATTTGGCCGATAGATCACGATAGATCACGTTTTTTATAGACCCAGATCTTCTGTGTTTAAAGTGCTTTCAAACCAAAAGTATTTTTGAAAAATAATATCTAATTGACTTTATTTTAGAAACAATAAATCCTCTGTTTGACCTACATGGACATCAGGCTAACAGAGTTAAAGCTAAGAAAAAGCTGGTGGCAGTTTGTTGGATCACGGATGCTCTTCTGTTTAAGGTTCTGTTCAATTCCAGGATTTCACCAAGGGAAACGTCTGGACCGTTATTTATGAACTTAATCTAAATCACATGTGGATTATGTAGCCCAATGATGACCAAAGATCAACAAGAAAACCAGCTCAGATTGGCCCCCCAAAAAAGGTTTTGCAGTGGCCTAGTGAAAGTCTTGATTAAAATCAAACTGACTTTTAATGTTCAAAAACCCATCAGTGTTGGTTATCTAAAAATATTCTGCAAAGAAAATTGATCAAATTCCTCCATAGAGATGTAAAAGACTCCTTCACATTTATCAACAGCAGCTTTTGGCCCCAGCATGGAAAAAATGCTGCTAGGTTAAGGGGTTTTGGTTTGAAATTTATTTAAAACCCTTTGAAGATCTAAAATAACATTTCTGTGATCAAATGATCAAACAATGGGAATGGGGCAAGTACTTTTCTCCCAGGACTATACCCTGATAATATTTCTATCATTTTGTTATAGAATCCAAACCCCTGATACCCCTTTTATTGTAGGTGTTTCTATCTTTAGTTGTGCTTATTTCACTAATTTTACTCTCTCTAGTCAAGAATACCCGGTCCTCAGGGTGACCTCTGTTTATTTTCTGATCCTTCCCTCTCCTCCTGCCTTCTGCTGCTTATCTTTAGTAACTAAACCCCCTCATGATCCATTGATGGATATTTTACAATTTGGCTAAAAGCAGCTCTGATGTAACAAGCGACACCTTCTGTTTCCAGGCAACCTCAGCAATTATGCCACCACCATGACAGAGGAAAAGAGAGGAAGTAGCACCCTGAGGCCCCCCGCCTTTGTTCATCTTGGCCAACCCTGGCTCCATCCGTCATAAAGGCGCAGTGCTTCCATGCAAGGCCAGTGATGTGGGCCTTTGCAACACGCTGTGCTTCCTGCCGCTCTCATTAAATCATCTCTTTCCTGTACTACAGTGGTCTAGTGAGGACGTCCATGAGAGCCAGGCTGGCTGTACAGAAACTCTCTGCTGCCCTCTTTTGTTCTGTAATGTTCTGAAATGACTTTCACAGTCTGATTGCTCATACGTTACTAACAGGAGTATTAAAAACCTAAGATCACTGATTAGAAAGGGCTTTACACCATGAAGTAAATTACAATCAGAGAGTTAAGGTAAAAGTCATTCTGACAAAATACATTTTCCTCTTACCCAAAAGCTTTGTTCCTGTGACACATTAGAGTTTCTTCATGTTTTTTTGCCAAAGCCTGATAGATTTAACTTCTGAATATATAATTTTTGACTATTGGTAGTTTAATTCATCAAACAACAAGGCCTGATTGAAATGATTGGGTATCTTGTATTCTTGAGGCGTCTTGCAAGACTGACTGGAAATCTTTGTATTAACATTTTTTTTGTTTGTTTGTTTGTTTTTACAGAAAACTGATTTTTTCCATAGACTTGACAGATCTGCGTAACTTATTCCGTCCAGGTGTTTGCCATTGTCTCAATCCCACCTTATATCGATGTCAAAAAATAGTGAAAACCATTGATTTTATTTTTCACATAAAAAAATATGATGCATTGCAAACTGTGGTTTACATTTTACATTTTAATGTGTAAATTATGAAATTTAGTTTAATATCCAAAGATGTGAAATAGCCCTTAAAATACAGCACTGGTATGGAAATTTAAGTCAGATGCCATCTTTTAGCATCTTTAGCGTCATTAGCGAGCTGCAGCATATTGTGCACATGTGTGGGGAGGGGAATGCCAATAAGTGTAACAATTTCTGCTATAGAGGAGCTGCATCCACTGGTTGTTTGGGACATTTTCTTAGCCAATAATTTGGGAAACGGGAATATTACAAAGAGAAAAATACGCACAATGAGAAATTATTAAAAACTAATGATGTTCTTTGATATCTAAGCTCCCATGTAATGCTCTGAAAATTCACAAACAAAACAACTTAAAGATCTATCCAATCCTCACTCTAAAGGCTTAAGTCAGCATGTTAAACATGAAAGTATTTTTACTGCTTTGTAAAAAGAACACAGCTCAGCATTTAGGTTGGCAAGGTTACGTCTGATTGATAACGCATCTATCCTTTAAACAGATTATAAAGTAGCCCAGATGACTTTCAAAAGCCTGAAAGAAATGGCTGAGAGGTCCTGCAAAGGAAAAACAGTGTTATATTGTAAGTTCTTATTTAAGGATTTAATGGGTTTTTATTTTCTTACCACACCTTAAAATGAAGCTTGTAACCTTGGTTACTGTGCAGCCTGATAATGCAATGAAAAAAAAAACACTCAGAGAATCATTACTATGAAATTATTTTCCAAAACATTTTGCATCACTTCCCTACCTCTGATTTTCCTGTATTTGGGTCAAACAAAACACCCAACATGACAGTTTTGCTGCCAGAATACCCAGAGAATCCCACTTAAAATCAGACCTGATCATAATTAGCATGGCAACCCAGACATACTGTAGACTGTTTGCACAACCCTGTACAAGTCAGTCTGGCTTGTCGGGCTGGAATAAAATGTCCCCAATAGACTAAAGCAATAAAATCCACATTCATTTAAAATAATGACATGGATTAACTGAAACAAAAAACAAATATTGAGTTACTTCTGCTAGCTAACTATGGCACTGAGTTTGTCAATCCTCAGTGATGTAATGGGTAATTAAACATCAAATATGCTGTCAGGTCAGCATGACTCGGTAGCTGGTAAGCAAACAGATTTATTCAATGTTTTCATGCAGTTAGGTTGTATTTGTACAATAAATTGACCTTTGGAATATAGATTATCATTGAAAGCACACTTTATCTCACAGGAAAGAGCCTACCTGGAATAGGACTAAGCCTAGAGCAGGATTTGTTTTTAAAGGCCATAGAAACAATTGTTTTTGTACTTAAGTTTTAATCCTTAAAGTTACACCTTTAAGGAGTGGCACTGTACTTAAAATAAGAAAAGTAAGCTTAATTTTATCCTTTTCTTTGTGAGCGGAGTGGGCTGTCTCACTGTTTGTCATAAGGTGTCACCAGATTAAGATAGTTATGGTTTAAGGAACAAAACTGACCTTTGGTTAGAGCTGCTATCTTTAGCGACAGTGTCTGCATCAGCTGTTTAACCAAAAATAATCATTTCTCTCTGTTTTCCACAGCAATCATCACAATTCTAAATGACCTGGAACCTAAACTGATTACTTCATCCCTACATATGATACAACTTCCCATTTTCATCATGCTTACATCCCATCAGGAAAAGTAACAAAAAACAAGAAAAACATGTTTTTTTTTAATGATGACATGATATTTCTTGCAGGTCTGAGCTTTTTGACCATATATGAGTAGAACTTAAATCTCTTAACCAACTATGAACATTGCTGTATTTTCCATGTACAAAGCAATGATTTTAGAATTTGTGCCAGTATATATTTTAAATTGTGTAAATAAGAATGATTTTAGCTGATTCGCTGTTCAATATAAATTTTAAATATTTAAAACGATTATTTAATCATTTTTTCCGTCATTGCTAAATCAAAACAAAATGTTATAAGGACATTTTAATAAAGTATTTGAAGTTTACTGATCTTTATTTTAAATCATGTTTGTCACATTTCCCTTCAAAGCAAAGTATTATAATTACATCTGCAATTTAGCAGATAATAATTGTCCGTGAGGACAACCTTTTAAAAAAAAAAACGATTGAAATATCAGGTAGATCACAGTTATGTTATACAACAGGAGCAGTGGAAAATGTTTTAATGCCAGAAGTAAAGCAGGATGCCAAAGAATCCAAGTAACCTGAGGTCCAGCGTAAAGTTTCTACAATCATTGCTGATTCTATGCTGGTTCGCTGCATCTATCAAGACATTTTATAGCTCCTTGTGCTCACGTCAAGTTGAAAACTTTATGGAGATGCGGATTCCATTTTCCAGCAGCGTTTGTCACCTGCCCAAACTGCTAAAAGCATCAAAATCTACCATGTTAACCGTGGGGTAAAGGTGTGCTTTAAGCAGGAAACACTCCTGATTTGAACCCAACAGATAATCTATAACGTTTTGTCCAGAGAAGAAGACATTTATCAAACTAACCTGGGCTTCTTTAACAGCTCTGCATGCTGGATCTCCTCCTTGCATTGCAATTCATGCACAAAGGAACTACTGAGTGCATATATGGTAAAGTGCATGGGCAGTTTTCAGTAGATCCACATGTCTAGCTTCACGTTCCCTTATCCTTTAGCTTTAAGCTGTAATCATCAAAACTGAAAGAAATGAATGTATGACTTATATCCCCCTGTTTCAAATGAATCTATAATTTCCAATAAATGAATCCTGCTTTTATATTACCTTGCTAAAACAATCTTACTTTTAGAAAACTTTTTTTTTTTGCGATGCTTCTTTATATAGGTTTATATCAAGCAGTGACCAAAAAAATATAGCTTAATTTTCATTTTTGGGGAAATTATTGCGATAGACACATGAAAATTGTGTACCTTTGAGCTGGAGCTTTTATTCAGAATCAAAGTAACATTTTTGTACATGTTTTTTTATTTGGTCATTACTCTCGTAATGATGTGCCACCATAGCTCAAGTGCAATATTGTGTAAACAAAATCTGTGAAACAATATCAAAGAATCAAGGACTGAGACATGTATTGCGTAAGCAGGCCAGTACTTTGTGATTTTAAAAAAAGAATGAAGAGAAAATAGCGGCCTGAAAGACTAAAAGTAGCCTCTCCACCACAGATGGCCCCCACGCTTTCCGCCAGTGGGTCAGTGGGTGAGGGAAGAGTGGAGGCGAGAGGAGAGGAGAGGCTGTGGCCATGTGCCGCCATCCAAGGGAGAGCGTGGGCGAAGTGGGCAGCAGGAAAAGAGAAACACAAGGACTTCTAAGGCCAAGTGGGCCGAGTTTTGCTGTGAACGGGGCTAAAAACAGACAGGATGACGCGCAAAGGTCAGCCGGCCGATTCGTCATGAGCTATTTCTGCAGTGATGAGGGAGAGAAAAAAATGGTGACATCACAATGCTCACATCACTTTTTCACCCACATCCTTTCTGATTATGCAGTTTTTAAAGCAGAGATGGCTTCCTGAATATGATACGAAGCCACCATATTAGGCAAGCATGAAGTAAAAGGGGCTGAAAACTAGTTTTATTTCATTGTCTTTAGGTAGCCTTTGTTCCCAGTTTGGACCTCTTTCAACCTTTATTCCCACTGAAATTGTTTCAAAAGTCTATTAAATAAAAGCCAGCAAACTTCCCCATTTACTTTTTAATAACCTTTTATAGCAGCTATCTAGTTTTATTTCCAGCTTTATACAAATAAATAAACTAGAACATAGTAATTCATTATAATTTTAATAACAGATTAGATTAAAATATATACACTTAACTCTGATCCAGAAAATTACAAAATAGTTTAATTCTGCTATAGAGGAAAGCTATGTCTTTAATGACGTGCAACCAATTGCTTAAAGTTATCGATTTGGCAGCTACCCCTTATTGTCAGCAAGCAGTAGCTTTGTTGGTGAAGGAAAGAAGTACAGTTAAACAGAGTCAAGGCAACTTTGTTTATATAGCACCTTTCAGCCAAAGGCAATTCAAAATGCTCATACAACAAAATTAAAAACAACATAAAAACAACAACATTAATCGAGCAGATTGAAAACAACCCTTGTTTTAAATAAACTCAAGGTAGGATCAGTCTTACAATGAGCGGGAAGCTTACTCCAGAGTGTTGGAGCATAAAAACTAAAAGCTGCTTCACCATGTTTAGTTCTGACTCTTGGAATATGAGTCAGAGAATTGCTTGGTGTGTAGATCTACGAGATAAATACCAGAAAGTGTAAATTAGCCACAACAGAAGCTCCTCCTGCGACCAAGTAACTTCTGAGGAACCAATGTTGGAACATTTGTATCATCTGTGGAAAATAAGCAGAAAGGACATAGAGTTATTGGGAATATAACTAACTAATTCATGTGTCTTTTTAAGGAGACATGACCAAACACGGTTAGATCATGGGAAATTTGACAAGAGATTACTTTTCTACAATGAAATATATCATAAGAATATGTT
Source organism: Jordanella pulchra (assembly GCA_034780135.1). NCBI lineage: Eukaryota > Metazoa > Chordata > Actinopteri > Cyprinodontiformes > Cyprinodontidae > Jordanella > Jordanella pulchra. The sequence continues at coordinate 9,628 of JAUZNJ010038479.1, forward strand.
GTTTTTTTTTTTAACTCAGACCGATGCATAAATACCCTCACACAATTATTGCAAAGCAAGGGGAGCCTACAAGCTTCTGTAAAATGTGCAGTAACAGCTAACGGCCAGCAGAGGGCAACCAAAGGGCCTGCTCATAGGTTATTCACTGCTACCGCACCCAGTGAGCAACAGTGCAACATGTACAATACAGTACAATTAGGAGTATGTGCAACTTTTGATCACCTGTTTGGAATGTGGCCTCCCCTGACCTATCTGCTTTGCTCTCTGACGTTGTAATAGTAGCATAAGATGAGTTAACCCGATCCCTCCCCTTAAGATAGAGCAAACCCTCACAGAATATCGGTGCCAACAGTGGATAAAAAGGGCCTAGTTACTGATGAATCCTATTGTGCGATTAGTGACAGCGACAGGAGGGTGCATATGAGGAGATTTACAGCAGGAAGCAAAATGTGGTGGAGAAATTGTCTCTATTTTGTTCCAAGTAACATTGATACATACTGTATGTATAAATATACAGGGACTAATTCTTTACAGAGTAAATAGGCTCAAACACACCTTGGTTGCTCAGAGAGGGTGTGTGTTGAAGACTCATCCCTTCCAAGAATTAGTCCTCTTAGCACCTTTTAACACCCTACCATGGCTAACTCACACCTACTCTGCTCTTCTTTACCCGCTTTAGTGGAACTTTGTCTCTTTTAATTGATTTAGCTCTTAAAGCTCACCAGTGTTCCATCCTACTTAAATTCGCCTCTGTAAATGGTGAAAAGTGTTTCCATTAGCCTAATATAAATCTGTTGTAAGTTTTAGTTCTTCGAAAAAACAACAACAAAAAACAGACAGACTTTTCTAAGCCACCAGCTGATTTTAACCATAAGAGAAAATTTAGGAGAATCGGATTGTTTTTAATCAAAAAAAATTTTAATGTTAAGGATCTTTAAGTAATGTTGTTAAGTTTGTTAAATACACTGACCATTGTGTCCCTGAAGTTGTGTTCTCCCTAGAACTAAGGAAGTAGAGCACATCAGCCCGGTTCTGAAGTCCTTCCACTGACTATCTGTAGATCAGAGAACAGACTTTCTTCTGTTAGTCTATAAATCACTGAATTAATCAGCACCTCAATACGTATCAGATTTGTTGTCAGTGGATCAACCTCTCAGACCACCCAGGTCTTCTGGTCCAAACCCACTCTGTCCACCCAGAACCAAACATGAAGCAGCATTTAGTTCCTATGCTCCGCTTATCTGGAACAATATCCCAGAAGACTGTAAAAGAGCTGAAAGCCCGAGTTAAACTATTAACTGAGGTATTCTTAGCTTACATTGAGGGTCCAGTTATTTTATTTGCTTTACTACCTGCTTTTATCATGTTTTTATCTTTACTTTTTTTTTAACTGCTATTTTATTGTTTAGTTCATGTAAAGCATTTTGAATGGTCTTTGTACTGCAACCTGTT
>JAUZNJ010038480.1:0-11079 GCA_034780135.1 Jordanella pulchra
AGATGTCACAAGCATTGAGGGAGCGTGCAATTGGCATGCTGACAGCAGGAATGTCAACCAGATCTGTTGCTCGTGCACTGAATGTTCATTTCTCCACCATAAGCCGCCTCCAAAGGCGTTTCAGAGAATATGGCAGTGCATCCAATCACCCCAGGACCTCCACATCCTGCAGGTTCACTTCCAAAATCGTCTGAGACCAGCCAGAGATTATCTCAGCAAAGCAGAAGTGCTCACTATCAAACATTTAGACAGATTTGTGGACAACATTTGAAAGAAATGGAAAGATTGTTTATCTGGATTGAATTTTAGATCTTTGAGTCCATCTCATGGAAAATGGGAGCAAAAACAAAAGTGTTGCATTTATATCTTTGTTGAGTGTATTTCAAGAGACTTCCACAAACAGCCCTGAATGGATCATGTGGTTTATTTTAAGTTAAATTTGTATTTATAACTAAATGATGTGGTTAAAATTTTAGATAAGTTGTACCATTGTGATATTTATTTCTTTTTTTTTTATTCCTAAAATTAGAGCTTTTTCTCTGGTCATGTCTAAAGGCGTTACTATAATAATAACAACAACAGCAACCATGGCCACAATTAGTGTTTTATCATGGTAATTATTTAAAAAAATAAAGAAAAAAAGCCCTTTTTTAAAAACTTTTGTCGAAATAGGAGTAGTAAAGGAACTCTATCTTAACCTCCCTAATCCTTCGGTTATAAATGAGTCCTAAAAACTGACATTTTGTTGCTGTCATGAGTTTTTGAATTGATGTCCTGGGCTACATCATCCCTGAATATATTAGGATGGAAATAAGTTCTGTGCTTATTTTTAAATAACTAATCGTATGAAATCTTCCACTTTCACTTTTTATATATGTATTCATATGTTATTTTTTTTTCCTAGCATTATTTCAAATTTTTAATGTTTCGTCAAGAACTAATATCGGCCCATGTAAAGTAGTTTGAACTACTTCCACCTTCATTCTCAACAATGACCAATTCTTTAACATCAGCAATTACTTGGAAAAATTATCCACCTTCCTTAAGGCTTTTTGTGCAGATTTAAAGCAACATACTCCACAGCATTTTATTTTTGTATGAGATAAATCAACCCAAGAAAAGTACAATTATGTAAATGAAGGAAATTGATTCTCAATTTTTTCCTCAGATAAAAATCTACAAAGTGAGAAAATTCCTAATTTGATTTATGCCTTGACTATCACTAACAGTCTTTTATTCAAACTTTAGTCTCACGTCTTCTATAGACTTTTAACATGTTTTGTTTTATATAGTTTTTCTACAGTTAGCCAAGTGAGATGATCTGATTTAGGATTCTGACCTGAGAGGATAGGATAGTGAACTACACATCTTGTTTCGATGCGCAGGGTTCCTCCTATAGCTGACCAGCATTTTAAACTGGACCATCAGGACAGAAAGGCCTTAATCAAGTAGGTGACCATGGGCTCCACTGTGACTGTCAGATATCCATCGTTCCTCTGTAGAAAGAGGAGACCCTTCCAGGCAGACAGTCATCTTTGCAACAATCCACCAGTCAGGCCTGTATAGAAGCCACCCCTTAATAAACTGTACATAGCAGAACATCTAGATTTAGCTAAAAGGAACCTAAAAAGATTCCCAGACCATAAACAATTTAATTCTCTGGTCTGATGAGAAAAAGATTGATCTCTTTTGGACGAATGCCTGGCATCATGTTAAAAAAACAACAGTCCATACAACGCCTACAGTGAAGTAAGGTGGTGGCAGCATCATGCTAAGGGGATGTTTTTCAGCAGCACGAGCTGGAAGACTATTGCAGAAATGGACAGAGATGTCCTGGATGACAACCTGCTCTATAGCGCTCTGGATCTTAGACTGACGCAAAGGTTTTTTTTTTTATTGGGCCAGATAACTATTGAACATCTGTGGAGAGATCTGAAAATGGCTCTACACAGATGTCTCTGATACAACCTGATGGAGCTTAAGACTTAATGGAAAGAAGAATAGGACACATTGCTTAAAGAGGTTTTCTGAAAGGCATCATATTCAAAATTATTTGAGGCTCTGAATTCTCACATACATATTTCTTTTTGTAATAAATTTACAAAAATCTAAAAAAAAACACTTTTTGCATTGTCATAATGTGGTATTATGTAAAATTTTAATGAAAGAGATTCATTCAATACCATTTGGAAAAAGGCTGTAACATAACTCAATGTGCAATAGGTGCAACGCACTGCATGTTTGATCCAAACAAAATCCAAACAGAATATAAGGACATTTGAAAATATAATTGCCTGTGCTGCTGTATTTTATTCTGCAGTCTGTTTCGGCAGGGTTTCTAAATACCTCCGTCACTGCTTGTCTCTGATGTTTGTCACTCAGTAGCAGAACAGAACAGCAGTGTTAGTTTATCGGCCGCCTGGCCACATAAAGCAAATCTAATCTCCTTCAGGGCAAAAAGTGCTCCAGAATCATGTGCCGCGTTTTCTGATTGTTTATTTTATTAACGACTGTAGCTGTGATAATATATTCACAGTAGGTAAACAAGGAAGCGAGATTGAAACCATATATAATCCTTTGACCTCTTTAGATGACCTGTTAACAAAAGAAGCAACTCGTTGGCTGATACTGACAGTCTGTTTGTCTCTTCTGAGTTGTCGATCTCTCTTTTGTCATATTTGTCACACTGGGCCAATTGACTGATTTTCTTCTAGCAGATTTTCACTACCAGAGAGCTGTAACCTGGCTGAAAGTTTGACGTTTAAACACTCAGATCTTTTTCCTCGTTTAGTCAGAAAACAATCCCTCCAAGGGAGCATATCAGCCAATCATGCATTGAGCTCAGCCCCATCCTCTGCATGCCACGTTGATCCTTCAGGACCTACACGCAAACGACAACTTGGCAAATTATACCCACACAGTAGCAAGTCTGACCACAAAGCATCCCCACTGTATCAACAGCATTCACATTGCTCTGTAATCCAAATTGCATTCGTCAATGTGTTTGTACGCAGCTGAAAATGAGCAAACAGGGACAAAAAGGGGAGTGAAGATAGACAGATTACAGACATTATCTAAACAGCTTTTGCTTTTTTTCTCCCCCCCCCAAACAATAAAAGCTTTGCAGAGTTCAAGTAAACATGCACGTTCAGGTAAACAATATAAACCTATAAGGCTTGTTAGCTGTGTCCGTTTTTAGCAAGCATTATCAGTAGTGGCTTGATGCATGCAACACTTTCTGCTTATCAGTCGGCAAGTTTCTTTCCTCGCATATAAAAAATATTTCTTAAATCAGAAGACTGTAATTTAATTATGGTCAAACTGATGGGATTTACATCGTCGGTTCCACAGCAAAGGTGGGAGAATCTGTCGACAGGTCAGCAGTAAGGAAGAGTGAAAAGAGGAAAGTCATTGCTGGGAGAAGAGGAAGACGATGGGTACAAGCCATGTATGCTACAAAACAATCATGTGGAAGCAGGTGCTTTGGCCAGAGGTGAAACGTTAGATGTGCATGGATAGATGATCATGATAGCACTGGATGAAAAGTTGGTCATAGATGATTAAACTTAATACAGGAGGAAAAACAGATAAATGCTGATTATCTTCCATTGTTCCTGCTGAAATCAAACCATCCCTACTGTATGATTTTTACGTACACCGTATCCTGCTCTGACAATATGTTCAGGACAAAATGAAATTATTATACAGCAGAAACAAAAAATGTTTCACCCATTTGCTTTATTAGCAAAATAAAGGTATTTGATTTTGTACATTTCTGAGGGTAGATTTTTAAGTTTAATCTCTTGCGTTTTATAAAAAAGACTCTAGAACAAATTAGTGGTAACTCTCACTTAATAATTGAATGGGGTAACAGTGTTTGGAGTAATCAATATCTATGGTCCTAGGTGTTAATTAAAAAATGAAAAAGAATATATATTTTTAAAAAGGATGTATTCTGGTTTGCTTAAAAATTTCTATTTAAGAAGATTCTAAGTTGTCTTTTCTGAAAGGCCTAGTAATCATGTCATACCCTGAAAATGCAAACAAATATTGCATCATTTTGGTAAAGGGCCAAAATCACTCCAAACTTTCCACACTTTGGACACTCTTTAAACTCACATATTTTGGTCTAGTTAAAGTACAGACTAACCACTATTTCAAAAGCAACACATTTACAAAATAATCAATATAAAAAACTTTAATGTGTTTTCCCCCCTCCATCTGATCTGAATTTTATTAAAAAACAAGACATATTTGTTCAGTTACATCGTTGTCAACGTCACATCGTTTGGCAGTGGACCAGAGGGAGAGGGCATCCAGCTAATATTGCTCTGCTTCCAGTGTCAGAAACATCAGTGTCGGTTTTCTGGATGCGCCTTTTAAAAACCGAACTTCACACAGACGCCAGAGTGAGATATTAAGCTGAACGCACGCTCCTTGACGCACACACACACACGCACACACACACACGCACACGCGCGCGCAGTAGAAAAATAGAGCGGTCACTAACTGAACCTAGTTTCAATAGATTTAAACACTTTTTCCATACAAAAAAAAAGAAAAATCGCAACAAGGAATCAATTTAAAGTCATGACAACACAGTTGAACAGCCTACAATCTATAGGCTAAAGGCTGAACCTCTATCTGACAGCCCTGAATATCTTAATGCAAGTAAAACAACAGATATAATATATATAATGTGCCATGAGTGATCGTTGGATAGCAGCATCTGGATATTTTGCACTGTGGGTTGGACACTAAAGCAGAGGAAAGAGCAGTAGGGCAGTTCGGCTACACACACAGAACCGCTGTCTGGGGGTCCGCCACCGCCTTCCTGTATTGCTCCAGCCAGTTTTTCAGTTCTGAGATCCGGTAGCCCTCCGGACCCCTCCCTCCCTGATACACCACCATCTCATCCATCACGATGTAAAGTCTCTCAAAGTAGGCTCCATACGCGGCGTTAGACGAGTTGTCCATGTTGTCAACAACCACGTTACTCTCTGGCACCTCGGTGAGCATCAGCTGCGCAGCTCTCAGCCTGTCCTCCAGGCAGCGGTGCTTGGGGATCTGGTAAGGCGCGTCGGAGCTCACCCAGCCGTCCGACGGGTGCGCCTCCTCGATGTATACGACCAAAAAGTCCGCGATGTCCGTGTACTGCCTGACGACGCGCTGAAACGCGGCCAGGCGCGTCATGAACGGCGGTCAGGAGCAGCTGCCAAAGTTGAGGACCAGCGGTCTCTTCCCTTTCGTACAGTCCAGGATCCGGACCTGTCGCCGCTCATGAACCAGCACCACCTCGGTGTTGGGTGCAGCCTCTCCGAGGTGCGCCGATTTGAGAAAGTCCAGCTTCTGGCCGTGCCACACGGCCCTGAGGGACTCCCAGGTGAACATCTTGTTGGAGTCGGAGATGCACACCGGCGGGTCATCCGGGCTGTCCAGACGCTCGCCCATTTTCAGCAGCACTTTTCTTCTGATGCACAAGAAATCCAGGAGCCAGAGCATGACGGCGGCCAGGAGGAACCGGGGCAGCAGCATCAGGCACAGGACTGCGTGCTTCAGCGCCTTCGCCATTTGGACACCGCCGGAGTCGTCCATCATCTCTTCCCCCGAGACGACACTGACACAACTGATATTTAATCACCTTTAGCCATTGGAGAAAACTATCTGACGCAGGAAGGGACCTCTTTTTATAGGTACAGCAGCATTTGAATAATAGAAGAAAAAACACGCCTCCGGTACCCGCACCGCCCACTCACATGGAGGGGATTACCTCCCGTCAACTCTGGGCTTCAGAGACACTTTGTTGCGGGGGGGAGAGCAAACGCAGCCTGGATGGCTGTCAGTCCAAATGTCAGTTAAACATGACGCTCCATGAAAGCATGAACAACGTGTGTGGGTTGCTTTTCTCAAAGTATCTGTCATTTCCTTGGAATAGATAAACCCCGGCTTTCGGTTCCCCAACACACGCACTGCAGGTCCTGGAAGTCGGCGAAATATTTGTCTCTTCATTCTCCCTGAAAACTAAAATCACTTTGTCACGTTTCAAGCCAGCAGCCGCCAGACGGCGCTGCAGTAACACAGACAGAGGCGCTTGTTTTAGGAGGAAGAAGCCCTGATTACACCTTATGGAGGAGGGTCAGGAGAAAAACAAACTGATTTCATAGATATTTTGTTTTCTGATGGTTTCCACTCAACGTGACCAGATTCTGGGAAAAAAAAAAGAATCAGACAAAACATAAACCTCAAAGCAGCTGTTTTAGTCATTGGAAACAATGGTTACATTTTTTGTCAACAGTAAACATGGTGCTGTGGTGCAAAAATATAAATTAAATTAGAGCTCAGATTTGCTTTTGACAGTTTGTGCGTTTCTCCAGTAAAATCATTCATTGGATGTACAAACTACAAAATATTGACATAAGGATTTGAAATTATAATCATGGACTAACACGCTTTAAGTGAAATATGACAACCTGAGCTTTTTAATAGTCTCTTGTCAGATGCTGAGTTCAGGTAACTAGAAAGGCATTTGGAGAAACAGAAAAGGCTTAGAAAAAAAAAATCACCAAAAAGAAACCAATAAAAAAAGGAAAAGTAAATGTTAGTAGTAAACACCACTTTGGTGATGATCTTCGGTATCGGGATCTACAAAGTGTTGGAAACGATTACAGAGAAAGATTTCAACGTCTGCAAAAGTCTTAGAGCTTCACCTTCCAGCTGGACAGCAATACTAACCATCCTGCAGAGCTATAAGGGAACGATTTAGATCAAAGCACTGCATGGTTTGGAATGGCATAGTCAAAATATGCACCCTTATTTTTTTATTTTTACATCTTTATTTAACATGGAAAGTCGTTGAGATGAGTAATTTCTTTTTGAAGTAGATCTGGCAAAATAAATAAATAAAAGAAAAAACATTACTTACAAATAGCATCTGCAAAGGCTAATTAAAAAAATAACTGTTGAAAATTATAAAAACAGAATAAGAAAAAAACACTGAAAATCTAAAGAAATCATCATAGTTTAGCTTTAAAATCAATAAGTGAGATCGAGCTTTAAGAAGCTCTTGCTCTTCGAAGATGATTTCCATCTACTTGCATTGATCTTAACCTATTTTGCAAAATAAATAAATAAATAAATAAATAGGCTGAAGTTTTATGCAAAGCTAGTAACAAGAGAAGACGGGAACATTTGGATGAATTTTCTGGCTAATTGTGAATGAAAGTCACAGGATTGTGCTCATTATTTGCAACTGACACCAAATAAGTCTTTCCTAGTGCAATCCCTGTTAGCTTTTAATGATGTTTAATTCAATTAGTTCAAGCATTGTGTATTTTTCACAAGCTATTTTATCTTGTAAGCTGAATTTCTCTTGTTCTGGTGTCCACATTTTTCCTTCAGCGTTGCTTGTTTGGTAAACACAACTTTAATTAAGTCTAACATGTAATTATTGAATCCATTCTGTTAGGTCCATCAATAAAACAATACCAGCGCAACATTTGCTTCGACCCCTAAATCCTCTTACCTCACCCTGAAACTTTTTCCACCACCTCACAGGTGTTAATGAGATGGAAACCATGTGATTGCTGGGCCCTGTTTCCCTGACTTAACAATACCAACATGTATCCAATCATCTCTTCTATCCCATGCTATCTCCTCCGTCTTCTTTTCCCTGTCTCCCCTTTCCACCTCTGTTGGAGCTCTCCCTCAGCTCTGTGTGTCAGAAACCTCTCATACGAGCAGAAATATATCGTATATAGTTTATCAGATAAAAGAAAAATGCATTTATTCATTTTGACCTTTTAAAAAGGACCACTTTAAAACACTAAAAACTAATTAAGAGTTTAGATTAGCCTGAAACTGATGTTGTGTGTCGGTTTGTCTGCACTATGATGGTGAAGCTTTTTATAGAAAGGAGCTGCAGTAGTCTTAAAAATTATTCATGCAATATTCCCATCATCTTGTTTGGATTTTCTGAGATGGACCAACATAGAAATTAATTCTTTAAAGATTCCCCTACTTCTTATACTGATAATTGATATAAACTCCACCATAAAGACAACAGATTACAAACTCTATCTCTAACCTGTGGACCATCCATTTATCTTCTTCCTTATGTGCTACATTGGTAAACGCAGGCTAGGATGCAGAAAGGTAGTTAAAACCTATATCTTGCCTTCCAGTTGTTGTCAAACTTGACTTTGAATCTCAAACAGCACAATATTGAAAAGGTAATTTCTCCCTCAGACTAATAACTACTTGTGGTTTGCTTGGATGCAACAAATGCCACCAAGTGTTTGCAGTAACTGACTTCATCATTGTTGGCAGAGTCGGTTAAAGAAGCCCTGCATAAGGCTTCCCCAAAACAGGAGACACACCTTTAGAAAGTCCCACTTCTTCTTAACAAATGTTTTGGAGATCATTAAGATATTGTTGTTGTTTTTTTTTTGCCATTTGAGCTTTTCTATAAATGCTATTTTTTACTCTTCCATATTGAAATACGCACATGAAATGTAACTAGCTGGTCAGTTTGCCTTCAGAGAAATTTCGGATGGACATACGCCTCTAAAAAGAGTCTCGGCTGCTTCCCTTTCGCTCCTTTTTTACATAACGGCTTTCAATGTAGTTCGGTGAAGTCTCAACAGCTTGAAAGTGGCTTTCTTACTGTTTCCAGGTTGATATACATTGAATTCCTTTAGTCAATTCTAGATAAACAGATCTTTAAATCTGCAGTTCAAGCAGTGAAATGGAACAGAGAACATGGTTAACCACAGTTCATTCATTACTTTTTCCCATTGATATAGAATGGTTACTTCCCCTAATAGATCATGTAAACATTTGACTCAATGTTGTAATTATTTGGATTATCACTGTCTCTTTTAAATATTTTTTGATGATCTGAAGCATTAAAGTGTGACGAAAAAAGAAATGCTAGAAATGAAAAAAGTAAGAAATCATTTTTCACAACACCGTAATCAGTTTGTCAAAGAGTTTTTATAATAAATGTTCTACAAAAAACACAGTGATCAACCTTCAGTGTGAATTCTTACTTAGTGTGTGAGAAGAACATGAAAAGTAGAAGAGTAACTTGAGGTGGACTGTATCCACAATGGCTATCAGACCACATTTAATGAGCAATAAGTAAGGAAATCTACACTTTTCCAGTTGGATAGCAACTTTATCTTGTACCAATGTGTTACATATTTAATGTTCATTTTCACACAATCCGAAAGGCTTATCCGAAGACCGTTGCTTGCGAACCCAGCTGGAGGTTCTCTGCTCTGTGGGTAGATTTAAAGCTCCGACTTTTGATGCTGTGCTACAGTATTTGGTGCTGTGAATGAGTCCAGCTGCTGCTGTTTTAACTTTAAACAGAATTGTGATGACAGCTGGGACAACCCTGCCTGTCTATGCAGTTCCAGCTACTGAGGAAGCTCCTTGAGTTTTTCTGCTAAACTAGGCTAGTTATAATAACTCGGTAACAGAGGGCGGGCTGACCTGCTAACGAACAACAGCAAGGCTTCAACATAATGCGTGATAATTTCTCCTAATTCAGCACAGCCCTGTCTTATTGATCAAAGAAAAAAAACATTTATATCTCATTAATGCAGAAATAGTTCACAAGGTATTTTCTGCTTTGAGACTGGTGCCTCATGGGATCTGACACAGATCTGTTTGAAGGAAGAGGGTTCCAGTTTAGTGTTGTGCCCAAGAGCGGTCATAGAATAAACACAACCACCATAGTTAAAGTGCTTAACTACCCTTAGCCGCGGTGATAGACTGATCTAATAAAGATGACAGCCAAAAATAAAACAGACTTCTAAAGTATAAATAGAGGAATCTGAGAACAGTTGTACATTCAGTTGTTATTTTATACCTTTTCTGGACACATGGAAAATATCCCATTAACTGGCAAACTAACTACTGTTTTTTAATTTGTAAGACCAGGACTCAGAAAATGTCTTTTTTTCATAGGGGCAGATTTTTGTTTTCTCTGGTTAAAGAAATACTTTGTTTGTGCTCACAGGATACAAACAATTGATGATTCCCATTGGTTTAGTTTTAGGACCAGTTAATGCTCGGGTTCCTCTCAAGCTACCAGTAGAAAAACAAACCAGGGCGTGCAGGTGGCGCAGTGGTTAGTGTGCACGACCCATGTATGGAGGCCTTAGTCCTCGACGCGGGTCACCCAGGTTCGAATCCGGCTTGTGGTCCTTTCCCGCATGTCTCTCCCCCCTCTCTCATACCCCCTTTCCTGTCAGCCTACTGTCAGAAAAACGAGCCACTAGTGCCGTAAAAAGCTCAAAAAGAAACAAAACAAACCAAACGACAAAGGTTGCATAACAGCAAATTACAATATCTGTAAATTGTGTTTCAGTGAAATTTAATTTTCAAACACAAAACCCATAATATATTGACCACAGAATGAGATATATTTAGTGTTAATTTCTGATATTGATCAAAAACTTGAAGCATAGAGCCTGTGGACCTATATTATATTATATTATATTATATTGTATTGTATTGTATTGTATTGTATTGTATTATTAGCACAACATATATGATGGTTATTTGGGGACAGTATCACAGAAAGTCACAGTCACCGTGTTTAAGGGAAGACGATTGGAGACACAAGACCACAGGAACTATGTGGGAGTGAGGAGCAATGACCAAATAAGGAGCAAGAGTACAGTAGGTTTGGTCTAGACTCAAAGAACAGGAACATGACTTTCGCAATAAGAAACTGAATTTTTCTTGCTGTTTGAAGTTTATTGCTGCAGGGTCAACGACACGTTTCAAGCAACTGTCTGCTGTCATCACATGCTCACCCAGGAGGAGTGAATTGTGTTCCGTCATCTTGACAGCGTGATTTGATTGAACTGTCTCTGTAAAGGGCCTTCAGATGACATTGTGTTGTGAATTGGTTCTGTATAAATAAAATTAACTGAACTAAAGTTTTTGATTGAAGAGATTTTTTTGCTTTTTTTAAAAAAAACATTTTTTCTGTGTTATTTTAGCATTGATAAAACTGATTAGAAAATGTTTTAAATCAGCAAATTGTGATGAACCTTTTCATTTTCT
>JAUZNJ010038481.1:0-11078 GCA_034780135.1 Jordanella pulchra
TATATACATACATATATGATATGTCTACACCCATCTACAGAAGATAAAGAGTTCCTGCCTTGGTTTTTTTTCCAGCCCATTTCACCTATGCCCACCTACAGTAAACTGAACTCTGTTGATTGGACTCTCCTGGTCCGCAAGTTACCAATCATCTCCTCAACGGGTAATTTCTTGTATTTTTTTTTTTTTTACTTCCCTTGGTGTATCCTAGGATTCTTCCTGTCGTTGTTGTTCTGTTGTGTCTCCAAATGCTCCTGTATTCCATCACTTTGTTTTTTAAGTTCATTTTAGAAGCATTTCCCTTGAACCAGGAGATGCCTTATTATCATCTCACCTCTTGGATAATTTTTGATAGAAAGATGATCAGTCATTTGGGGGGAATTCAACTGATTAGCAGGTGAAACTCATCAAAATGTATTTGTGTTTCCCTTAACCTGCCTTTGTTGCTGTCTCTTTTACTGTTTCTCATTCTTTGCATCATTTCCTAGCTCATGCATGTCACCCTTCATTTAGTTCCACTTCTTTACCACCCACTTGTAAACTAATATACTTTGACTGAATAATCAGACATTTGTGCCCTAAAATGTTTTGAGGCAGTACAACTTATTCAGACTACTAAGGGTTTGTGTATGTATGCGTGTGTGTGTGAGTGTGTCTGCAGAGGTCGCACAAAGGATATACTGGGGGAAGCATGAATATGTATAAAATATGGTTTGCTTTGAAATGAGGGGTTGTCAGGCTAAATACCACCACTGAGTACAGATTACAGTGCAGGAAGTGTCAGAACTATTTCTCCATCTCAATGTGGTTCCTCAAATTTATGCTGTGCATGATCCCAGAATACACAACATATTCAGGTTTCGCTGATATAAGGTACAATTTCACAAATATAAAAACCTACACTGTTTGCACAACTGACCTAAATGGTTGTGCAAGGTCATTTACAAAGGTGTTCACCTGATGTGTGCGTGTGGGGCTGGGGGTATTGTAGCAATGCAAAACATAGATGTATGTTATTTCAAACTATTTTTTTTATCATGATCTTAATGTTTCCAGAAGCCGTACAGCACTTGAAAACTTTCATGGGTCGTTTCCTTGAAATGAACCCACAGCTGAGTCACGGTGATGACCTTACACAGCGTCAAGACTGCAGTCCTGCTGCTCGAGAAGGCGAGAGAGAATATGATACATCAGGGACATTATAGTCTCTATGGGTAAAACTCTATCAACTTACAACACCATTAAAGCAAGGACAAAGTGCACATCCTCCCTGCTAAAGTCCATTCACTGATCATATTAAAGGATATATGGTGCATGTAATGGTGTTTGATAAGCATCCTAAAATGATCATTGTTGGCCTACTGTGCCCTTGTTGGCATAATGCAGTTTTGCTTTTTAGAGAGGAATTAAGTCTCCACTCTGCAGTAAATATGTCTTGTCTGTCACAGCGTAGGAGCTGTTTTCTCTTAAAAAATACTGCCTCTTTTCCTTTCTAAGGAATCCTGATGAATACTGGATAAAGCAGTTTTTAAACAACATTTACAGAAAAGAATAACCATTGCATACCAAATCTTCTCCAAATTCAGATGCTGAAGTAATGCAAATCATTCTTCAGTGTCCCTAAGGAGCACATCCTTGTTTTTTCTTCATTGTTAGCTTCGAGGTTGTTTGATTTACTAATAAGGCCTCATTTAGGTGATGATAACAAAATGTAAATATTGAATACTATAGAATATCTGCTTTTTAAAAGTGGCTACATAGCTGAAGGATTATAAAATACAAACATTATTTCAAGAATACAATGAGTGTAGCTTAGAAGAGAGTCAAAGGAAGACTCAGACCAATGAAACCTATGAAAATGTTAAAGTATACATTAACATTCTATGAGCTTTTTGTGTTGTTGGTCCTTTGGTGCCTTCGTATGTGTAATTGATAAAGACCATACAGTATTTTTCTAAATTAGCATTAGACTCAAGAAGATGTGTGAACAAGTAAGGGCTGCATAAAAAGGACCACTTTCTAACCTCCAGATAATTCAGATTTTCTAGAGAGGTAATCCTGCTGTCCCATGTTTGGTAGACAACCATGGGACAGTAGAGGATGAGCAGCAGCTCCTGAATATTGTTGCAGTTTTTCTGTGCAACAGGAGGTAAAGTCTTTCCTGGGACTTTCTCCAAACAGTGTCTGCATTTAGATACCAGTTCAGATGTCTCATTTAAAAACATTGTATAGGATTCATACTAAAAGTGTACGTATCCCAAACACCAGGAAATTAAGTAACCTCCCCAAAAATCCTAGTTTATAAAACCATGTGCACGCATAAAACAAACAACTTTACTTCACAACTCGGTCATAATCTGTCACAAACTCCCACCATGTTAAAAATGTCAGTATCCATACAGATGGGTCATTATGGGGGGATGTGGTGCTAATGGTTCTTAAGCTGGAGAACAGACTCCCAATTTCACCTTCTGTCTGAGGTCAGTCAGGAACCTGGGGATTTGGTTTGTACAGAAACTACACAACAATATGACTAAGATTTCTTCAGAATTTCATTGTCTATCTTAATTTTTATAAGACATTACACCAAGGGAAAACATATTGACAAGCAATGCATCCCATCAGCAACAGTCAAAAACCCATACATATAAACAAATCAGAAGAAAATAAGGACATAGAAATGTATAAAGAAGTGGAATGACAGCAATTTAGTATTCAACAGATGGAGAAAGGAGGCTACTAACAAGACTGAAAAGCCAATACTATAGATTAAAAAATGCTTGCAAGTAGGTTAAATCCGTACTTTAATCTTCCATCAAAAGATTTCTCGCAATCAACCTGTGGCACAGAATGCTTTCACGATGGGTAAAAGTAAACAGCTCATTAAAACCTTTTTCTTCCAGAATTTGACCATAAAACAGCACCAATCAGGGGCTTAAAGAGAGAGGAATCAAAAGAATAATCAGAAGTTGTTCAAGACCCAAGGACCATTCACAGGGATTTTCAGGAAAAACTTGGAATTAAAATGTACAGTTCTGCAATTGAATAAGTCATTAACTTAACCTTTGTATTCTATTGCAATAGAAACTTTCTGCTGAAGTTCATTCAAGTTTTCCCACAGCTGCTTTGATAGGCCAAGAAATAAGTCCTGTCAGATGAAACCAAACACTACTGCATATTTTTCCGGAGTTTGATCAAGTTACGCCTCAGCTGGAAGTCACCTCAATACCTGTTAGACATCTAATCTGGGGGGAGAGGTGAATTTACAAGTAAAGGATAAACTTTTGGAATAAGTGAGTAAAGGATGCTAGCGGATGGGTTTATGTGAGCAATATTTGAAATAATAATTTTGTTTTCCCAAAACACTAAGCAATGTGAGGCCTAGAGCGCAGAACTTAGTGCTTCTCACAGATGACTGTTTTTTTTACCCTCTTTATGTCTCTCTCTTATTACAGAGCTCTTATGATAAATTCTGATGGTAAATCCTTTTCTAAGCTTCTAGCGCTTCTCGTGAAGCTCCGAGTTTTCTATCCTGCTGATAGGGCTGCTTGTGCGCATGCATCAGATTTACACAGTGTGTGCATGAATCACATTTATAGTGTGTTGCTACAAGTTACATTTTCTAAGTCAAGTATGTTTTCTCCTTATATGCTATCACCAGAGGAAATACTATTTTAAAACGGGGGATTAATCTATTTGTTCCTTTCGTTTTAGATTATGTATGTTGTTTGAGGGTGGAGTGAATGATCCCTGACAAGTCAGAAACTACTTATTTTAATTGGCAGGAAAAATAAACCCTAAGTAGATTATGAGCTTGTTATCATGAAGGAGGAGATAGCAGACATGGTAAAATTACACATCAAATATTTCTTTTGGATCAGTCTTTCTTATGAAGTTAAGATGAAAAATTCTAACTTTTAAGCCGTATTTGGCTGTGATGTGTTCTGCAAAAATATATAAAATTTATAAAGAGGTGCTGCCCAGGGCAAAGTATTAACTGAAGCAGATCTGTCGCTGTGAGAAATCGTAGGCCTTTTTCTCCAGAAATGTCAAAATGATGAGACATGATTAAAGTGGGAAATGAAAGAAGATGCCTCACCTGCATTTAATTCCATTATCTCAAACTGAGGTCCACTTCAGGAATTCACACAAAATCCCATAGACACCCAACAGTTTCTTGTGTTTCTGGAACTGAACAGAAAGATTGATGGGCTCCTTTTAAATGCAGGGGAGCTGCCAGGGGCATGCAGGACATACAGTATGTTCTCCTCTTGCACGTGTGCAGTTAAACTCTGATCTAGCAGCTTCATTACCTGTATGAGGATGAGAAACAGGAAAAGTATGGGTGGTGTGGGTAGTGGGGGCAAGAAAATAACAAAACAAAGGGAAGTCGATCTTGGCATGGTCAATAGAGGAAATGCAAGGTCAGGGCTAACCATTTTCTTTCATGATCCTTTGGCCACATTTAAACAGCTAAATGATCCTTACAGAACTTTAGGTCATGGTTGACTCGCTTTACATGCACCCAATGTGACCCTTTATACTTATCCATTTAAAATGAGGTAGCACATCACTTTTCATTTGTTTCTATTCACTGATGGAATGACACTTTTTTTCTGTCAGCTTAATGGTGGAAAATCTACAGGATATTTAGCTTTCTATCTTAAGCAGGGGTCTCATTGTGCAGCCTGCAGGCCGTTTATGTTTTTGTAGACCACAACAACAATGTTTAGTGATGGTGTTTTGAAAAAGACCTTCTCACAACTTCTTCAGAATTAATTTCATTGACCTTAACTCAAAAATATTTTGTAAAACTGAAGTTCACTTGACTTCAGCAAAATGGAATATGGAGTCTTTTTATTATATATCACAGATCAATTGAAGGCTTTTCATTGTAAGTTTGATCTAATTCCTGTTTCAGATCTAGTTGACCCCACCTCTGGGTGGAAGGGTTTGGAATTAACTTGAAATTGTCCTTCTTTCTCTATTCTTATATCCTATAACTTTTTGCCTCTTTATATTTTTTCACTTTCTGCAATTGAAATAATAAAAAAATAATATATTTTTCATTTTCATGCTTATACCAAGTGGAACATTATAATAAAAACTGTTCTTCTCCACTTTTGAAAGTAATTTTTTTAAGTTTCTCCTTGGCACTAAGACAATTAATATAATGCTAACTGTGAGATCACTACCCACATGAAAATGCAAACCAGTGTAAATAAAGTGTTACACAGCCCAAGACAAAAATAAAACATTAATGATGATGGTTCAGATTCACATGGGCTTTATTGTGCAGTTACGAGTGTAATGACAAGAAAACTGTATAAGTAACAGCTGTAATGCTTAACTGGTATACTTCTTCTCATCTGTTTGGCTGGTTACCATGGCAACAATGTTCAATTACAGAAACTAACTCTTGTTCATCCACATAAAACAAAGCTCATTGTTGATGATCAGTACAGTTATTAACTGGGCCAATAAATTAATCAAAAGGATTATTGCTAAAATAACAAAAATTACATTTTGTCCAGCAGATAAAGTTTAGCTGCTTCCGTGCGGTACCGTCATGCTAACGGTAGCAACCAAGACCATCTTAAAGTAGTTAGTTTATATACATTAATTACACATTAATTACACATCAATCTAAATAAATGGGAACACCTACAACAATAAATTGGCTAAACCAATGTAAACATAAACATATGTGGGTGTTCAGAAAATGGATCTCACATGTAATGACAAGAAAACAATAACAGTTACATCTACCTAACTGGGTACTTCTTCCCATTTGTTAGAGCGTCCAAGTAGGTGACGGCTGGAGTAGTGAGTAGTCCCTGACTGCAGACAGCTGATCGGGGCGTAGGTCAACGTTTGGGGGGGATACTGCTATTTGCAGTCAGGAGACTACTTGCTACTTCAGCCATCACCTTTTTTTGTCAGGAAGCGGTTGTTTTGGTTGGTGGTGAGGCAGAGGCTGGAACCAGGAGGTGGTGATGAAGATGGTTTTGGAGAGCTAGTCCAGAATGCAGTTAACAGAAGATGTCCTCAGACCAGGCAGCACGGCTTAACGGAGAGCAGGGTTAAACGCCGGTAGCACTGGACTTACGAGAGGCAAACGAACACAGAGGATCACAGGGAAACTCAGGGAATCACAGACGATCACAGGTAATCCGAGACAGTCAAAGACAAGGACCCGACAAAGACCAAGAGACACAGGAGGAATTATATACACAGTGGGGAAATCAGGGAAACAGGACACACCTGGGAGCAATCGGGAAGACAGGACAACACAGGGAGCACAGAGACAACAGGAAACTTCAAAAATAAAACAAAGAACCACAGATCATGACATTTTTAGCAAGCAAATGCTGCTCTCTGTTGGTGCTAGGTATTACAATTTTCCAGAAATCAGGTGAATCCACTCTAGTGACAAAACGCACCCACACAACAATAAAAGAAAAATAACAAGGGGTAGAGGTTGTTTTAGCAATAAAAAAAAAACATAGAATTCAGCCATTGAAAACATGGTCCACAAAAACTCTGATACTAGCGACATAGTGAAACATGACTGCAACTGAAGTATATTGCCTTATCAGCAAACTTTAAGATGAAGAAAACAAGCAACACTGTTTTCTACATCAAGTCAGTGAAATTATTTTAAGGTAAAATGGATAAATCGGTGTTAAAGCTCACATTTGCCACAAACAGAGGAAAACTAAGGGACACAAATTGCGACATTGGCTGTGAGTGAAGAAGAATGAGTGAGTGAGAGGAAACAGTACATTGAACTGGCAAGTCAGATTGATAATGTTTAGGACTCAGGTTTGGTCTGCTGGGACTGCTCTGATCATATCTGTTCTGGGAAAGGAGAGACATTCAACAGAACCTTTAGAGCTTATTGGGTGTAACGACACCTTGTGCCTGCCAAAGTTTGGTCTTAGCCAATCACATAACAAGTGAGACAGCAGTAGACTCCATAAGGAAAAACAACTTATGCCATTACTTTAAGCTCTTGCTGCGGCTCTTTTAAAGAGGAAATTGTGGATCCTGTCAAAACAGATGTGATAGCAATGGTTACTCGTATATCCCCCCGTTCTGTTCTGTTTATTTTGGTCCAGCTGCCCCAAATACCTTCACAAATATAGTGTGGTATTTGGTTAGATTAATAGCACATAGACCAGAAGATAAAAAAATTGGAAGCATGTTTTTTCATATATGTAATCAGGCTGTGCATACATATTTGTTCTCAATGTCACTACTTTGCCTTGGATGTGATTTTTATTAGCACATTAAGAATTTAATTGTGCAATGTTTTGTTTAGATTTGGACAAACAACTGATAGTTTTCATTTATCACTGATGTGTGGCATCAGGTCTCATTTTTTTAACATTTTTAGAGACTCATTTTTGGTTTGGGAAATAAAACAAACTGTGTTCCATCATCTAAGCATTTGGGGTAATGCCTGTCTAAAATAATTATTCTCCATTGACAGTATTTGTCCAACCATTTACTGTCTTTTAAACAAAATCCAGATGTCAGCTATGCCTTTGCCATGCACAATCCTGAAAATGTTGTCATAAGGAAAGAGGCTGTGCTCATGTAGCAGCTCATGCAGGTTGGGGGATTTCACTTTGACTGCTAGTTAATCAGAAGCTGATGAGTTGACTTGACAGTTGGTGTCACACCAATCCGACACAGGGTAGAAAAAATAAAGTTGTTATTTTATTCATTCTGGTCAATACAATGGCAGACTACAATTTTCTCTTTTTCTCCAGTATCAGTTTGCTATGAATACATTTATAAGAAAATAAAAATAGAATATTCTTACCAGTGACTTTGGATGATAAAACATTATGTCAATTTCACATAAATATCGAAAAAGACAGTGAGATTTTTTTTTCCAAATATTAGTCAGATTTTATGAAAAATGTATATCTAAAACTACACTTTATTTGTAGAAAATATCAGATCAATATAGCACAAAAAAATATAAAGATAATTTCTCACTATAAAGCTTTATGCCAATGTTGTTTGGAGGAGGAAAACCAGAAGGAAACTTCTAGGCAGGATTAAAGTCTGTCACAGATAAACAAAAATGCTGCGGGTACCAGAATATCTTACAGACATATATATGAACTGACAGGATAAACAACAAGAAAACGAACAGGAAAAGGGTTCATTAGAGCTGATGGGACTCTGAGCATTTATCTCACAAAGGGATTGCTGCTACGAGCATGAGCTGAGTGTTTATCTCACATATATCACATGTTGTTTAAATGTTTGGCTTACATGCTATGGAAATCTTGCCTAAAATATCATTCATTTGGAAAAAGTAGATTGTTTCTCCTATATTTTATATAGAAACACAAAAAATGAAGCAACTGTCCAATCTAAAAAATGATTAAAAGCTTCAGCTGATGTTTCCCACTATCAAGGGCAGAATGGTCTCTGTACTACAGAAAGTTCATCACTGTCCCATCAGCGAGATAGCAGATCAATAAATATCTAGAATCGCTTTTATTTGAGTGGGTGAGCCTGACAGAAAGCATTTCTGTTTGTATGTGTGTAATGAAATGAAACAGAAAGCGATTGCACGTGTTCCAGTTTGATGTAACACCGCTGAGAGCTGTTCCCATTAGCTAGTAGGTTAGACTTGTACAAGGATACATGAGAACATTAGTGTTGAAAGGGAGGAATGGGATTTGGTTTGATGTGTAAAATTTTAATATGACTAATTTAAATTAAAACAAGTTATGTGTGTGTGGGTTTGTGTTATGGAGAGGGTAAAGGCCTGCTTTGTGTCTGTGTATGTTCCCCTTTTTGACTGCCTACACGCATGGGGCTATAGTGCTGCCTCAGTCAATATTTTGGTCGGTCATTAGGCAGTACAAGGTTGACCAGTCAGCACATAGAAATATCTTTTACTACTTGTTCCCTCCAAAATTCTGTTTCATTCTTATTTCAATAAAAATTTAAGGTTTAAAATTTTATTGAATCAACAGTGTTTATTTAAAGGTTTTACACTCCCTGCAGACTGCACTCTGTCTAGATTAGAAGTTTCCAACTCTTCAGTAGACTTCTTGTAAGTTCTTTATTTGCCTTCGTTGAGCCTTCCTGGCTCCTTTTATAGCCAGAGTCTGTCATTTAGTTTTAAGTATTCTAAATGTGCATTCTGAATTTGAATGTTCCCCACAGCGGCCATTTGCACAATCTGTGCTTTTGATTGACTGATGATTATTTTAATACCAGCATGAATCATACCAAGGTCCCTTTGTTGTAAATAGGCTAAACTAATAGCCCCAAATGGACTAGAATTCTTTTAAATTACACTCATTTTTGGTTTATTTGCAGGGTACTGGGAAAAAGGTCCAAATGTTTCTGACAACCTTTAGCAGTCCTTTTTACAGCTATCCTGAATCATATAAACACCCATTTACAACATCATTTTATGCTCGGACAATATGAGCCACAGTTTTAAAACATCTCCACAATCATCTATTTGGGTTGAGCTCTTATCCTTTTAGCTGGAAATACTTTTATTTACTCCTCCAGATACTCACAGACTTACCCAACCCCCATTACAAAGATGAGAAAATATATTGCAGGGTTGCTTTTCATCTCATCTGACTACAAAAAAGGAAAGCATAATTGAACATGTCTGGTGATAAACTTAATGTCGTGTAAAAATTATTCAATGTGTTGCTTTACATATGTGGTTGATACTTCATGTTTTGGTATATTTTAATCTCCCTTTTTTATTATATTAAATTTAGTATATAAAAATATGAAATATAAAAAAATTGCCAATGACGCCTCAGTGTAAACATTTGTCCTTTGTTCTGCTGTGTGTTTAACTAGTGTGACTTAATCTCTTTAGTATTGTGAGTTGCCATGCATATTATTTTAGAGAAAGGGGCTCTTCATCAGCAGAAAAATGTATAGACATCTGGGACTTTTGAGATTATGAGATGATTCTATATTTCCAGCAAAACCACATATTAGTGTTTGCTTGAACAAATACCTTATTTTGTCCTTGAATTGTGAGTGTGGGACAAAAAAATATCTAGATGACACTTGCTGTCTAAAAGTGCACTTGGTGTTTACAGTGATGAACAAATATTAAACCACTCTTGTTTTCTTCACTTCCTTGTTCTTAAATAATGTAATAAACATTCAAAAATACAAGGTTCGTCTCATATATACTAATTATCAATATTGGGAATACTTTTGCTTTTATAAGAGCTGAGCAAAGACATTTTCTCTCAGCCATCTAGATATCAGAGAACAGCAAGAAAGACTGTAAGTATGGAAATCAAAAATAGTGGTGAATCCTGATTTAAAAAACAGACCTTGGGCTGAAGTGATACCCATGGGGGGCTTACAGGTGAGAGCTTTTTTCTTAGGCTTTCATCGCCTCCATTAAGTATATTCAGAAAATTATCTGACAGAAGAAACTGGAAAATTGTCAGTAGCGAACTTCCACTTCACTTGTGAAGAACACCATCAACAACAGAGTTTACTTAAATGAGAAATGTAATAACAACATATTTTGCACTGGTCATTTAATGTAAGAGTGCTTGTCTATAGAAAGTTTTCACATGAGACACAACACTGGGGGCACACTGTCACCTCAGCCTGGGACACAGAGATTGAAAGCAGTGATAGACTTGAAGGATTTTATCTTGCTAGAGTGTATATACATGCAATGGACCCTTTACCAATCAAGGATGTGATAAAAAGTGCCAGAAAGCATTACCAGTCCTTCCATGACCCTACAAGCACAAGCAACAGAAAAATGGATGGGCATTCAAAAGGGGCAAACTATAAAGGACAAACCAGTAACCGGGCAAGAATAAAGGCACTGACTTGTTGAGGACTTGACGTAAATTCAACTGGAAGACTTACCAATTGCCAACTTGTACTTATCCTTCTCCAGCCTATCAGAGCAGCTCCTCGCTTTCATCTCAGCCAATTATCATTAAAGACCCTGCAGTTAAAGTGTCAAATCCAAGAACACCTTTTTACTTGTTCACACAGATGTATTGCATTCAGTGCCAATGTCATCAGCTGTTCTA
>JAUZNJ010038482.1:0-11077 GCA_034780135.1 Jordanella pulchra
CTGTTTGCTATAGAGCAGGGGTGTCCAAGTGGTTCCAGACAGGGCAGTGTGGCTGCTGGTTTTCTTTCCACCCAAGCAGTAGCACAGCAGACTCCATTCATCCCATCAAGTCATCAGGTTAAGACTAGACTCACCTTGATGAGATGAATGGAGCCTGGGTGGAAAGAAAACCAGCAGCCACACGGCCCTTTCTGGAACCACTTTGACACCTGTGCTATAGAGCATGCATGATGCTAATCTGATGGAGCTACCCTCAGTGAATCACAACAGCTGAGCTAATGAACTGAATATTATCTAAGACTCTACCTCAAAAACTAATTTGAACTCTTTTATGTTTGCTTATTTTATGTTTATTTTATGTATTCTCTGTTTATTCTAGTAGCTTGTAGTGTTTGCATAGTTTATTATAAATAATAATAATACTGTGAAATGGATTATTAGGTTTAATAAAGCACCCCTTTGTGTTTTAACTATGGTTGTATATGATTATTTATACAGCAGCGACCGATTGTGTATCAGGGCTGCATCAACTTCTTTTAAATTAAAGACTTGAATTGTTCTAGACATTTACTGATGTGAAAACACCCACTTACAAAGGTAAGCCAAAAATTACACCTGGTAATTGGGCAAATTGTCAGTTATCATTTTACTAAAGATCATTACTTAGCTTTACCCTACATTTGAATGGCATATTAATTATATTATAACCTCTAGTTCTAGTTAATAATATATTCATAATCTGCTGGTAAAATTGCACAACACCATCCTTCTAGAGCAGTATGTGTATTTCTTGGTTCTGAATGCATGAAAACACTTATGGTAACGACGTCTGAAGGTATTTTTTCTGCTCTTTTTAGGGTTTGAAAGCTTTTTAAAAATGAGTTTTCCTTATCATCATCATATGTTTACATCATTTCATGCAGACACTGAGTCAAATGAATTACAATGATAAGAATTAACTTAGACTGGACCTTAAAAGACAGTAAAGTAAAATGAAAACAACAACAGACCTTTAAACCGGTAGCAAATATTTTAACTGGGCTAATATGGATGTGATCCACTGGTAAACTAAAACTCGGTTAAAAACAGAGTGCAAAACCTAACAAAAAATGACAAAATAAAGAAAGTTAACTCTCACATAAGTTATCAAATTTTCTTATATAACTTGAGTCCTTGGCAAATCATGAATACAGAAATCTGAAGAGAGGGGAATGAGCGGAGGTAGAATCTAAAATATGTAACCTTGTGGTCGACAATTTCTACTTTTTCCTTTACTTTCAGATAATAAAAAAAGAGCAACCCTTAACATTTTAGGTTTATAGAGGGTTTATGCTGAAGTGAAATTTAATAAAAAGTGGATATAAAGCAGTCAGTATGGTGAACTGCAGATATTGCTTTCTTTTTTCACTGTCTCTTTCTCCTGCTGTGGATCAGTCGTAGGATGAGCCAAAAAACTGTTTTCTAATTCAACCTACACAGCTTGCTGTCTTTGAAGTTTTTAGTAAGAAGGTCTTGTACAATATTAGTCCAAAAATAGTGAATAAATGCTCTCTGGCAAAAGTCCACCCCTACCCAGAGAGTCTGGTAGGGGTGGTTTCATGTGGCCATAGCTAAAGGTACCTTCTTCACTTTCCTGGAGGAAACACTGTATTGTACTCTCCATTGTGCAAACTCTGAAATGGAGGTAAACTCAGCAGGATTCCTCCATGCAGCACCTCTGTTTTATATATGGTGCTATTATTAAAGCTGAGCATCATTGTGGGTGTCAATGGCTGCTCTTTCCATGCAGGTTTCGAGATACTTCATTTCTAATTTTGAAACCGTTTTGTGTGTCCTAAAAGCCTAAGAAGCCCCAAAGGATGCTGCCAGACACTGAATCACCTTTGATTTTAATTCTACTATGATGACTTGCCAAGTCCAAAGAGAGATACTGTATGCTTTTTGTAGTTGGGTCAGATTGAGGAACCAATCAGAACCAGACTGCATGAGAGTCGGTTGGAACACGAACTAAGATCTGAAAAAAATGGTTCGTGGTCCTGTAGGTGGGGTGCAGTCTGAGTGAATTCCCACCTGTACAAGAGCCACAGATCTAAAGTTGACCAAACATGGCAGGTGTGAATACACCTTATTATTCATTATGAATTTGCTTTACATATCTTGACTTCTACGTTGGTTGAGTTGTCTTGGGTAGGGGAGGGCAGTCCTCAATCTTCTGCCATAAAATAGAGAATTAAACACAAAAAATATAAAAAAATCTATCAATCAATTGGCATCAAGATACAATTTCTCTTGGGTCTGCATCCTGACTGTTTGTTTGTATTTTTATTTGTATTACATACGGAGTGATGTTGCATTAAAGCCAAGAAACAAAAATCCTAATGCTAATTGATCATTGGCTTCTTTTTCATGTTGCAAAAATCTGTTTTATAATGGGGAGATGGAATCTGTATCTACTCTATCCAACAGAGCAAGAGCTATAGATAGACAAATAAGCTCTAAGTTAGTGCTATAACACATGGAGGTCAGGATGTGCAGTCCAATAACCACAGCCTGTAGGAGGAACAGATAAAAAAAACAATAAAACTGCTTCAGATCGTCATTATTTATGCATCATTTTAAACAGCTGCAACAGTGATTCATGTATCCTGCTGGGATTTTTGCTCTGCTTATAAATAGACTTGAAAATATTATATAATAAATCTATATTCTGTTGGGAAGTTAGAAAGAAATTAATTCAATAATACATGTGAATGCACAAGTGCATTTATTCCCTTATTTTTTTATGTTTTTTCCAGAGCGAACAGTTTGTATCAATTGACTAAGTCTACACACGAGTGTTGTCATTTCTACTTTTACTTTGCTAACACTTTCCCTGTATTTATTTGCCAATATATAAAAAGGGAAACCGTGTTTTTTTGTTGTCATTTTCTGATAAGGATCAAGAACCATAGTGTTACTTATGCTTGCACTGCTGAGCAATAAGTATACATAAGAAACTTTTACATAAATAAAACATAAAAACCTAAATCTTAAATCAAATTCTGCACTGTATTAAAACTCTTTCTCACTATCAGATTCCCCTCACTGATGATCCCCAGTGTGATGCTTGCAACAGTTGAACATACAGGTTCTGATGATGTGTGAGGGAATCACACTGATTGCTGTACATATATTAATACTGTTGTGACACTAATGCTGCATAATACTGTAGATGCATTAGCACTACTGGAAGCCTTGCAAATGGGAGAATTTAGAGGAAATGCATTTTCACAGAGTATCATGAGTTCCTGGACTTTGGGAAATAGGCCTTTTTAAACTTTCTGGAGCAGAGTTACTCAATTCAAGCTCCTCAGGTCCCATGTCCTGCACCGTTTAGAGGTGGCTCTGCTTCCACACCTGAATCAAATAGCTGAATTACCTCCTAAGTTGGAGTCATGTTTTCCAGAGTCTTGCTTATAACAACTATGACAACTAACAGGCACAGGACACCATACCTGGAGGACCTGAACTCAGGACCCCCACTCAAGAACAATGCCCCTGGGTCCATTTACAAGAAAAAAGACAAGACTAAAATCCACTGTCAAAATCTGTCCCGCTAATTAGAATATTAGCAGGATGCTGGTCTCTAAAACAGCCAGCAAGGCTCCATAGGGCTCGCTCTTTAGCTGGACAGCATGCCTTACTGCCAGTGTCTACCACTATGTTTGTGGGTAGCTGCTGTGACAGGCACAGTAGACCTGAAGGTCAGAGCTACAGGCAACAACAACAGAGGCTTGAAACAGAAGCCCCTCTTTTCAATGCCTCTCCAAAGCATGGGGATTTTTGAAAGCCCTGTTAGTGTTTCCATACACATTTATCTGGGTAAATTTACTTTCCTAGGGCTTTACTTTTCCTCAGGCATTGGTCCATACTAAAAAAGGACAAAAATAAAATAATGCCTCTAAAATAAATAACTATTCATCATATAAAATCATTTCTTCTTCCAAAGCTGATATCTCTCCTGTTTGCCAACAGCTGACACAGGTTTGCTTTCTCATTGCCACCATTTCCTACCATTTGTCAACTGTTTCCCTGCCTTTGGCGGATGTTGCTCAGGTCACTTAACTGGAGCTCAGATCAGTTTGCTGTTAAAAAAATTCCCTTGTCTAAGAAGTGATTTTTAAATTGAATTGCTTTTATTGACTCAAATGTGAACTAATGGATTCCCTTTTTTGACTGACAGTGAAAGCATCTGAAATAAAAGAAATGACAGGAATAGAGAAATAAAAAGAAAGGAACAGCATTGCTGCCTAACTGGAATCTAGACTAAAATCATTTGATGATCTGTACATGTTAAATTGATGAGGAAAAAACTGTACAAACATATTGATCTGTTATTTCTTTGCTCTGCTTTGAAGCATATAAACACACATCTCAATAGTGGATCGATGGAGTTCTTTCTGCATAAAATCCGTAGCAGTATCTGGCTTCAAAAGAAGCAAAAGGTAAAGAGAATAAGACAGGCAAATTGCTCAGCTTATTTTTTAAGTAACACGAACCAAACCCCTAACTAAGTCATTTACTATGAACTTCATTTTTTTTACCTAAAGAGGAAGGCGCAAGTGTAATTAGTAACATGAGCAATCAAAACAGGGGACGTCTCAACATCATTATGATTAACAGAGCATGAAAACATAAAGGCCAATGAACAGGAAGGGTATCGCAGCACTAATGGCTGCTTTGATTGAGTCATTCTTCAATACGCAACTTATCTAACTCAGTTATGAGAACGAAAAGGAAACATTTTAGCAAACAAGTTCGATTGTACTTAAAAACAGCTATTTTTTAATTGAATAATCAGACAAAAACAATTATTGAAAGCTTAAATCTTTAGTGCATAAAATGGCCTACATTAATGCTCTTTCAGATATCTGAGTTAGATCAAAACATTATTTTGTGCACTGTGGTTTGAGTTTAAAAGGGGGATAAACATGATTTTACATCAGTATTTCAAATAACAATCTAAATGTAACTAAGCCCTATAAGCTAATTTTTAGTGCTGACAGTAAATAATGTGGTTTATAAAAAAAAATAAAAAAATCTGAGAATATGTTTTTGTTTTTTTCTGTCTGTGTTCAGCTGCTCAAACAGTTGAACACAAACCAATAAGATATAAAATAAATAAAGTTTTCCTTATTGAAAGTAGGCAGATATAAAATATTAGATGTGTGAAATATACAGATGAATGCTAATACCACTTGAAATTCTGCGGTTGCTCCGTGAGTTGCAAACCAGAGTCTTTGGTTTATAAAATACAGTTGGACTTTATGATGTATGGAATACAGATTAACCTTTTAAAGCCTGGGCCATTAGATAATTTCTTTAAAATTAGAATTGTCATTGAATGTTATAATAAATTAAATGAAAAAAAAGCCATTTTGTATAAGTTAAATCAGATCATATATTTACATTAATTTTGATACATTGGGCATTTTTGTATAATCTTTTATACATTTTCTGTTCACAAAATACCACTTTGATGATGCAGAGGTCTTAAAAACTCATGTATCAAATATAATGCACTTGGCTTTAAAAGGTTAAGATTGTTTTCAGGTGTGTAATTGTGCAACTAACTCAGTTACAGAGAATTTGCTCAGAGACAGATGCTAGGCAGCCCTAGAGGACTTGGAGCTGACTTGAAGAAAAAAGCTACAGCTGCTTCACACTGTTTGTTTATATTAATAATATGACAGGTTATTTACACCCAAAAATTTGCAGACATACAAGTGAAAGTCTTTTTTTTTTGTTGTTGTTTTTGACAAGCTTCACAAATAATGTATTTGAATCCAACACAAGAGAGTTTAAGGTTTAACAGCACATACTGATACTATCTTGTCTAAAACCATTAATCAATAAATGAGATACGAACAATTCTGATCTTTAAATTCATCGGTGCAGATCTTTTGATCTTTTCTTAACCCATCTATTTCCAATTAGAGGGATAGAATTATGGGCCAGCTGTATTCCTAAATGGGAATGTTGTTATTTGTTTTGTCGTGCAGTGTTAGGCTGGCTGTTTTACCTAACTATGATTAATAAAAGTGATTCATAATGGAAAAAACCATTACAACTTCACACACCCATAGAAAGCTGCGTTTGGTTGCAGTCATGCACGCTTTGGTTGCCAGACATGTCAAGTTTTCTGGCTGACAAACATTTTTTAGCAATTATTTCATGATCAATGGAATAAAAATGTTTTCCTTATTTCTGTAAAATGCTTCCCGACACTTGTGTCATTCATCTGTTCTCAGCCTCTGTGGCGTGAAGACACTGACAAACACATTATTAAGAGACAACCAAAGTACATTCACTCACAAATATGCACGCATTGATGGTTGAACTGAGCATTGTTACAGCATGGGGCAACATCTGTGTCACTGTTGTGGTAACTGTTGCGGTCAGACTTATTCTATATCTTTTCATGAGTTGCTCATAAATAAAATGAGTATCAACTCTGAAATGCAGATTGCATGTCAGAGTAGATGTTGTGAACACAGTGTCTCTGACTGAAATATTTTGGGTGTTCAAATGGGCAACTAGAAAATGTAGAGTTAGGATCCTCTTTTCCTCAAAGCAGATCCCAAATATCTTTTAAATGTAGTACTATGATTTAAATCTTCCACATAGGAAAATAAAAATTTTCAACCATCCTTTTTTGCAAAGTATCTCAGTCTCCTTCAATATCAGTTGGGGAAGTAAATTTTCAGGCAGTGCCACAGGTTTTCCATTAAATCCTTCCCTTTGATCAAGCGATTCTAGCTCTTGAGCTCTGGCTGTGTTTAGAATCGGGGTCCTGCTAGACGATTTTAAGTGTTCAGTGTCTTTTTCCAGGGTTGTTGTGCATTTAACTTCAACTATCTTCCAATTAGCTCTGACCATAGCATTTTAACATATTTTCAAAAACTTGATTCTATGTTCAAATGAAAAGATACCTTTCTTCTTTCTTCTTTTAAGTATTTATTAGAAACATACCCCAATCTGACTGCCCCTACCCCCACAGATGTTTGACATGTTAGAGTACAAGATTACTCCTTTACAATAGTAAATCCAGACACACACACATATGCATATATATATAAATGTATTTATATATATATGCTGACTTTATAAAACAATAAGACCATAAGTTCTGAGGTGATGACTTAAACAGTCTGAGTCTTTGCTGGCTGGATTCATGCCAGGTCTACAGCCCTTAGTGTACGTTCTAATATCTGTAATAAGGCAGAGTCTGCTCTCAATGCACCATTTACCTCAGAAACCTTTGGCAATAATTCATCTACTGGCCTCTGTGAAACTTGTTGTCTTCCCCTCCTCCACTCCTCCTTTCTTTACTTAACAAGGCCAGGAGACAGAAAGGGAGAAGACATTTGTCATTTTGCCTGTCACGTTGCAGAAGCTGCACACTCTTTCATGCTGTCTCTGTGCTGATGTGTATGCATGTGGACTTGGTTCTGCAACTATGGAAAATCTATTGTGGCTGCAAGCTAAAAATGAGCTCATTTTACACCAGGGACGCTTGTGTGCCTGCTAATGTGAGCACAGAGGCTCAGCACTATTGGTGTGAATAAGTCAGGTGGTCTATTGTAACACTGAGACCACCTGTGTGTCTGCATGTCGCAGCTTTGTATCCATACATGGTTGAGCTCCAGGTTGAAAGTGACCTGAGCAGCCCCGATCTGACAGTTTTCACAAACATGTCTGCAGGTCTGGGTCAGTGAGGGCTTGGTCTGCTAGATATGAAAGCTTACCTATCAGTGCACAATGCTTGAACAAGTATTTTAATCAAAGCTCATTCTTTTCCATACAAGGCTTTGTGGATAATTTTGCACAAATATGTGCAAAGACTAGTAACCCCTCTTAAAATAAAACAGAATTAATTCATCATAAATGGTGTAGTTCAACAGTTTTTTTTCTTCTTCTCAATGTGTTGAAGCAGTTTACTTTTTAGTAGTTGTCCTATAATATTGCATTTAAATTAGGTCATGCTATAAAACTATTTTTTTACTTTTATCAAGGTTATTTTTTTATCTAATGAAAGAAGATTATTAAAAATCTGAAAATATCTACACATATTTTGTATCAATATGCATTTTACAAGCTTCCCGTCTAATAATGGCTGTAAGCCTTACAAAGAAAGACGGCTTCATATTAGTGACATCAAACAGGCCCAGTTTAAAATTGATCAAGGTTGTCTTATAGTCTCCAGGACCCCATAAAGATACAACTGTTTGCAAATGAAATGTGACAAATTAAACAAAAAAATCTCTTTTCACATGAAGCACCTGCATAAAACACATTTTTTCCCTACTGCAATTACCGATCGATTTGCAAAATTTCTTTATGGGAGGTGTCTCTACCTTCACCACTAGTTTCAGCCCTGTGTTGAGGAAGAAAACAACGATTATACATGTCAGCGTATCAGAGTAAAAAAAAAAAAATAAGAACCAGATTAGGAGGTGAGGAGCTGCAGCTATGTGGAACAAATGATCAAAAGCACTGCTTCATTAATGAAGTATTATTATATTTTACATTCGCTTGAAGTGCCTTAAACTCTTCCACATTTTTTCTTATACTCCACAAAAATTACGCAACGTAAGAAAAGCTTGAAACAGCAGTTAAAAAGAAAGGCTTCCAGGTGTGTCCAAGCAACCTTTCTATGCACAACTGAGGAGTTGTGTGTGTCTGCCTCAGTGGAGGTTGAAGCCCACAAAACACACTATTCTCTTTCTAGCATAACAGAGCTATAATTTAACCATTTCTTTTAATGCTAATGTTCAGAATTTCAGTGACTTTTTAACTTTAATTACTTAGCTTAAGTTGTTGAATCCTTTTGGATTTAGTTTAGAAGATTGACTATGGTACTCCCCAACTTTATTGTCCAGTGGTGCTCTGACCCTAGGTATCACAGCAGAGGAACCCATTCATTGGCCTCTTGAGGTGTTAAAATCACCTGCACCTCTAGTAGATAGAGCCTCAAAGAGAAACAGCTTTAAAGTCAAAATGGTGTTTTTCAGCTCTTCATATTTCTCTTTCTCCACAAACAGTTTTTGCAAAAGACTTTGATTTGTTGCCATCTAATCACTTAAATGTTTCTATAGCCTTCTGTGAATTATTCTAAGAAAGTATAGCATAAATATATATGCTTCCTATATAAGGGGAGCAGGAATCCATTCTCTTAAGGTTTGGGATGTCTTTATAACTGTGATATTAACAGCCTTCTAGTTCATTAATAAGCTCCTTCTGTGTACCTTTGTGCTGATCCCTCAACTTTCTCTTGATTATTTTAATCCAATTAGCGAATATCTTGGATGAATCTCCCAAGTAAACAGTAACTGGTTCTTATTTTGTATTTTTTCCATTTCCCAATAACTCCTCCAACAGCTGTCCTCTTCAAACAAACTCTCTAGCTGTTAAAGATTGTTCCAGCATTGAACGGATCCTATTAGGATGGTTCTGATATCTCCTCAGAACTCATTATTCTGGATTTAGGAATGAGGAGATCGGGATTGAAGAATCTAAGGCCCATCAAACATTTTTGAAACTAGGTCCTTGAGTACAAAAAAAAAAAAAAACACCTCTCCGCAACTTTATCTGTGATGCTTTTAGCCTCCCTCTTGACATATGTCATTAGTTTTGAGGAGTGTTGGGCAAGTTACTTTAGAAAGTAACCGGTTGTCATTACTAGTTACTTCCCTAAAAAGTAATTGAGTAAGTAACTCAGTTGCTGTTTAGTAAAAGTAACTCAATACTACCCAAACTAACTATTCAATTACTTTTTATGATCTAGTATCAAAGAATTTGGCAAAAATTTCCTGTTATTTGAATTTTAAATAGAACTAGTTCAGTTATGAGATATAAGGTGTTTGTTTTTAATAAATAAATTAAATAGTAATATTAATAATTAAAAGGTCTACACATCTGAAAACATTGAAAATTAATATTTCTGATGGGTTCGTTTCTGACAAGTGAGTTGCAATACAATTATGTAGATGTGATCATGTTTTCTGTTTATAATAAAAAAAGTAAGATGTTTGTGCATTTATTTGTTTGCACATTGACAGCCTTCAATTGAGTATAAAATAAATGAAGCTGAAGAATGCTTTTCCATCAATTAAATATTTTGCAACACAAATAAACAGGGGGTTTCACTCTCTCATAAAAAAACCAGGATACTATGGATTTGAGAAAACGTTAACTATGCAAGTAAAATCAGTACAACCCTGAAAAAGAAACAATCATGTTTTGATTAGAGGCAGCAGCTGTCAGTCAGGACTTTATAAAGTTTTTGTTCTCGCACATAATGAGCAAATCAAAGCAATATTTAGCCTTCAGTTAGCGCTCTACTGTAGGACTGCTTTCATTGAATCAGGTGCTCTGCTCCATCATCTCTCCTCTGTATTTCTGCTGAAGTTGCTAATCATTGTTGCGTCCATTTACATTTACCATTGCTGACACGTGCAACAGTGGGAAACTGTAATCTATATTTATATAGACTAAGAAATAAATAACAAATCTGTAGTAATGACTAACGCATTACTGATTAGTTACAGTACTAGTTAATCGAAAAGCAACATGGTTACTGTAATGCATTACTTAGTAACGTGTCAGTCTCAACATTGGTTTAGAGTCACTGACCTGAGCGTACTGTATTCTGATTTAGTAGTGGAACCGGTATGCAGTGTTTAAATCTCACTCAAAACATGTGTCATGATCTGAGGGTTTGTGTTCCTTTTTTGAGCTTTCTGTTGTCTCTTTGTTCTCCGTCTGGTCCTGTCATCCCTTGATTACCCCCAGGTGCGTCTAGTTTCCCTGATTATCTCCCTGTGTATTTAAACCCACCTGTGTCTTCTGTTCTTGGTCGGGTCCTTGTCTAAGATGTCTGTGATTGTCTGAGTTGTCTGTGATCGTCTGAGTTCGTCTCAGCCTGTCTGCCTTTCGTATGTCCAGCGCTACCGATGTTAAACCCTGGAATCTGTTTAGCCGTGCTGCCAGGCCTGAGGACTTTTCAGTTTGTTGTACACGTTTTTTGGATTATTCT
>JAUZNJ010038483.1:0-18750 GCA_034780135.1 Jordanella pulchra
CTCCTTTTTAACAGGAAGAAACCTCCAGCAGAACCAGGCTTAGTGTGAGCGGCCATCTGCCGAGGCCGACTGGGGTTGATTGTTCCTCATGCTCCTAACAGAGGACTTTGCTCTCACTCTGCAGGTTTACTAGTGGTTCCTATAGAATCTCTAAAAGTAGAATGAGAGGCAGATCTTTTAGCTATCAATCTCTCCTCCTGTGGAACCAACTACCAGTTTTAGTCCATGAGGCCTTATCTAGTTTTAAGGCTAGGCTTAAAACTTTCCTTTTTGTTAAAGCTTATAGTTAGAGTGGCTCAGGGTATCCTGAGCAATCTCTATAGTTATGCTGCTACCGGCTTAGACTGCTGGAGGACACAGGGACCACTTTTCATCATTCCGCTTCAATCAACCTGTAGTCTCCAGTTCTCCAGGATTTGTTTGTTCAACCAAGGAATGTATGTTCTCTCTGTTTTTCTCATCACGGTAGCTTCATCTGTTTTGGCTGTGACACCATCCGGCACGCATGCTCAGTGTGAGGGATTGCTGTAAGTCAACCACTCAATGGAAGTGGATATTTACTGTCATTGAATTGCCTCTGAAAAGTACCTTGAGACGACATTTGTTATAAACTGGTGCTACATTAATAAATGTAATTCAATTAAATTTAAGTACCTTTATATTTTAGTGACTGAAAGATGTGATGTTCTGTATGGATCTGGAAAAAAATGATACACAATTAGAGGGTATTGACAAGCTTGACAAGTTATTACAGAGTAGTCCCCCCGCCTCCCCATTTCTTTGCATTATTATTCTCCTAAGAAACATGCTTGTTATTTTTTGTTTATTATTATTTTTGTAAATATATATAATTGTTATTACGATTGTTATATTTTTTTCGTGGGGATGTTATGTGTTTTTGTTTACTGCTTTTTGGGTGGTAAATAAAGTAGGAAATGCAAAATGTATTTTATTTTAGGATAATTTATACTATATAAAAATTTATTCTGTTTAATAAGAAAAAACAACCTTTGGAAATTGAATTGAAATTCATTCAATTGAATTCTGCCATCATCCAAAACAAAAGCTGATAAAGTAGGTTGGCTCTGTCCTGGGAACTCCTCTAAACCCTCTGGGGATGAAGACTTTATCAAAAAAAGAAAAACATTATGAACAGCCTCAAGCCTCCTCTTCAGAAGAGTGCTGAACAACAACAGTGTCTTCTGTCAGAGGATTCTGCAGAGCCACTTCAATACAGACTGCAACATAAGATCCTTCCTGCCTTCAGCTATTTACATCTACAAAGGCTTTTTGAAAAACAGAATTTTCAAAAGTTACAACATTTAATTTTCTTTTGGGATCACTGAATTATGTTTAACTTTGGTTGAACTGAACTGAATTTACTGTTAGAAAAAAATATAAAAAGCTGATGTAACCATGTAACCTCACATTGACCGTGGAGATATTATCTCTATAGACACCTATTATGTCTTTCTGCAGATGTTTGTTGCTGTTTAGCATCGAGCCTCTGATCTACCCAGTTATTTCACTACCTGTGTTTTTAGCTTCCTAGATGTTACTCAACAGCAATTTCGAGCTTTTGATTACAATATTTTGTTACATTCAGGGTTTTCCATGTACATACAAATTTCAGAGAAAGGACTTTTTAACCATTTTTTACACAGGGGAAGATGTGCTTACAGAATAAGTGGTAATTGTGCGTTCCATAGACCTGGCCTTCAGTTGAGGGAAAAATAAATCATCCTGAACAAACCATCCACATAGTAAAGGTGGGAAGTGGCAGCATCTGTTGGAATGATAGATTTAGCGAAATACAGGAGAGTCCTGGAAGAAAATCTGTTGGACTATTGTGGACAAGTTTATTGCAGGAGAACTCTAAACATACAGCTAGAGTAACAATGAAAGGGTTTAGACTAAAACATTTTTATTTGTTAGAATAGAGCAGCCGAAGTGAAGACCTTAATCTTTTTAAAGTTCCATCTACTGTCTGAACATCCTTACCCTTTGTGATGGCCAAATCCATGGCCACACTCCTTTGTTGGTAACTCCTTTATTTTTCATATAAATACAGCACTTTAGTTTCAATAAAAACCTTTATTAGTAGATTTTGATACATTTGTTCTATTTGTTAGCGTGCACATTTAGTTACAATGTGTATTTAATATCAACTTTAAGTTAATTGTTGCTTCAGATTAACTATGGTTTTTTTTCTGCTGGTACTTACCGGCCTTGGAGTTGCATTTTTTTTTTTTTTTTTTTGCCAGGGAGGGTTAAAATAAAGAACAAATTATTTTTCTGATATATCCTGTGACTCCTCCTGTTTTTAACTCTGTCCATCACACCCTTGCTGATGTGACCTTTAGTTAAGTGGAGTAAACCATGGACAGATTAGCAGTTGGTGAAAGAGCAACATGATACAAAAAATACATGCTATAGTAAAGTATAGTGTTATATTTTACATAATGCATGTCAATATTCAACATGCCTTAAACTGAGAGACAATGATACAGAGCCACTGACTTGATGACAGCGTTCCTCAAAAAAAGGAAGCACTCGCTTAAGTCAAAGGGCTAAATGTTCTGTTGGTTTGTTCATTATTGTTAATCTCAACCTTGACTAATTTCTGCTGTCTTTATCAACAAATGTTATTTGCTTCCTCAGCATCACACTGAATTCACTCGCATGGTTTAATCTTTTTATTACACAGATACTGGGATGATACAGTCTGTGTAGTGTTTTTAGAAATGTGTAACCCCTATTTAATTCTCTTGGAAATAATCATTTATTTTTGCTGCACTCCCCAGAAAGCATAATTTTTCTGCCTCAAACCTATTTTATTGCAAGTTAAAGGCTGTCAACATGGAAATATTTAAAGTTCTTAAATGTCTAATTTGCTTAATTTTTCTTTTGTTCCAAACAAGAAACATAATCAAATCCACATCATTTATTGCAACTCACTTTTCCAACTACACAGCAAAGTGGTGCAGATTAGTATTAAATTTGTCCAGATATGTAATCCTTTTGATTAAATAATAACAAACATTTTATTTTTGAGAATCTGGTTGTATTTAAGTTTCAATAACAAGAGAGTTAAATTATTTGATGCTACTGTGATTGAGCAATAACCGAGTTACTAAATCACTTACTTTTATTGAGAAATAACTACAACGTAATATTTTTTTAAAGTAATGTTCCCAACACTGGTAATGACTGACAAGTACAACCATACAGATGCTCCCATGTCTTAAAATGTCTTGTCTTATATCTTGCAAGTTTAAAATTGAAAATAAGAGACAAGAGTGAAAGAAAAAGAGGTAAGGGACAGTCCGCGAAGCAGTGATGTTTTAAATGGTGGAAGGAAGCTGGGGTACCCAGAGCGAATCAACGCGTTCACTGGGAGAATATGCAAACTCATTGCTGAAATCCCACAAGCTTGGACTCAAAACCCAAGAGCCCTTAGCTGCAGGGTAACAGTGCTACATACTGCACAACCAGCGTTCAAAATCCATAGCTAAATTGTTGTTTGCAGATGCTCTCCATCCAGTCTGACTGATCAGAGTTCATTTCTCCCTACTGTACATGCAGAGGCATAGCTTAAATGTTTGCAGGTGCAACTTCGACCACCAGGTGGCGCTTTGTCACCGCCAGGCCGCTTTGACTCTGCGTAAACTTTGCCCCGAGAATCAAACCAATCGACATAATAAGTTAAACAGCTACATAAATCTCTTTAAAGAACACTGAGTCCGGATAAAACCTTATCATCACTCCCTCTCAGATAAATAATCCGCCTCTGCACACAATCCCACTCAAAAAGGAGGCTGTGTTCCCACATAACACTCAGAGGAGACACACCCTCAGATCTGCTGGAGCGACAGGAGGAGAGCTTCAGCCTGAGGAGTTGATGGGATGCAGAGAGGAGCCGCACAGTGTGCTTAAACCCTACATCACTGTTCCAGAGAGTGGCAGGGTGGAGACATGATGGGGACAGTATAGGTAAGTAAACACTTCTTTGAAGACTGCCATAAATGGGTACATTTTATGGGAATTTACTTTATTTTTTTGCACCTGTCTCAACACTTTACAGCTTGGTTTATGCTTGTTTACCATAAAACCTATACATTGGCTGATAGTATAAAACCAACTAGAGAACTGAAACCAAATCTTGGGTGATTTGAAGCTGTTCAAGATTAGTTACAAAAACAACTTTATTTTCATTCTTCTTAACTTAAAATATGTGTTTCTAAGAAAGAGGCTGCAAGAAATTAAAACATTTTGAGCAGATGAAAAGTACAGGAGACATGCCTCATGGGTCCTCAGTTGCAGCCTTGAGTCTTCCTCAGATACGTCCTGATGAAAGGAAGCATTAAACCGTTATTTCAGAGGAGCCTTGGCTGCCAAAGAGGAAGTACCAGCTCAGATTGTTAGAGAGTGAGATCATTCACAGTCTCTGGATCTAAATTTTCTTTCTCTCTCTAACACTTTTAAAAGGTCAGTCAGTTTATTTCTGTCCTTTGTAGTTCAGACAGCTCATTTTTTGTATTTTTGCTTTTTCCACTTAATGTTTTATACAGAAAGTTTTAGATACAGCTCCAACCTTTGTTCAACTTCTCTAAATTAGACAGGAGTTTGACGTCTCAGTTATCTTGACCTAATAATGCAAAAACTGGTTCTGGTTTTAAAAGTCACTCAGATGTGAACATTTGAACCAAAGCTTCCAAATTTAAGCAAATAACCAAGCGACCAGACCTCAACATGTTTCCTGATCTTTTTGTTTCATACTGATGCAGCTTCTGTTGATAGCTATCAGCTAAAACAAAAACCCTGCACATAACCTAATAGCATGCAAATAAGCACACAGGTAAAAGACTTGACATTCAGGATATTATATGTAGACACAGAGCACCCAGGGGTTGGATTCAAATCATTAAATCCTCAGAAATATGCAGGGGGAAAGGATCCGAGTGGCCCTGAATTTGAATAAAAGCAGGTAAATGTTGAGCCTGCTGTGACCTTTATTAACAAATACAGTTGTCAGATGGAAAAAAACTGTAAACTGGTCTATGCTAAACCAGCAAAAAGATACAGGACACCAGACTGGATTTGATTACTGATATATTGGATTTAGGCTCTTGTTTTTTTAAAGCTCTAAACAGGTAAATAAGAGAAAAACACACAAGAATGTTATTTCTGATTTTGTCTAAGTAAGAAATTACCTGACAGCTTTAAAACTAATGTAATCTGAAGTACCAAAAAGGATTTTTGCCTTTTCTTTTGGGATTTCTACTTTTTCTTCCAGGGATGTTTCTCACTAAAGCCGAACACTATAATTATTTATTTAACATGGTTTCTCAAAAACGCAAGTTGAATCTTTTTTAATCTCTGATAACCAAGTCAGTTGATCTAAACTGTGATATATTGAGAATTCGTACTTTGACATTCATCAACAAAAAAGCTATTTTTGTTTTCTATTGTTTGGGGTTTGCATCATCAAGAGTTCCACCTTCCTAGCATTTAGCTCCATCCGTGTCCCAATTAACTCTGATCTGCTGTGTCTGATGTGTTTCTTGGTCTTTATTGAAGCTGACTACAAAAGGGTACTGGTTTAACTTGATTTTATTTTATGTCAAAGTAAAAAAGGAAGCAGGATGCAGTAACCTGGCATAAGCCATAGTGAACTGCGTATTTCAATTTGAATTCTACACAGTATATTTCTGGGAGTTTGTGAATTTACAAATCTGGCAACAATTCGTCTTGATTAATAGTTGAAGAATGCGGGCCACGTTTTAAGATTTTGATTTGTTTCTTGCTTGTCCATCGTATACAATTAATTTAAAAACAAGTTTTATTTTTATTACAAGATGAGAAAAAGAAATAGTCTTTATTTAACGATATTCTGAAACTGTCCCAACTAAGCAAGCTTTGTTAAATCAACATGAGGCGAAAGATAGTTTGTCTCAAGATGATGTCATGAAAATTAATTTTTAAACTGGCTGTGTCCTGACTCTTTTTGTGTTTTTTTTTTTTGTTTGTTTGTTTGTTTTTTTGTGATGTTATCAAAAATCAGCTAAGAACCGTTTTGTTTTACTCTAATTAAACTGTCATCTCTTATATCACTGTAAAGGCTCCTTGTCTTTGTTTTAACTTTTCTCTACTGTATTCTTAGTTCATAAAAAGGTATACAGAGTGTTCATCTTCCATGGATCAAATTCTATTGTTTTTTCTTTCTTTCTTTTTTTAAAGTCATAATGAAAGCTTTTACCCTGTTTTTTTCTCAGTCAAAAAACAGAGTGAAGTTGATCTGGGACATTGATACGCTCTGAGGTTTGTTGTTGACCAAAACTGAGCTCAAAAAGGGAATAAAGTGAATCTCACTAACATTCAGACAAGAACTTCTAATTCTGCTGCATCAGATGTTTGTGAGTTCGGCCAGTTCAGCCTGTATGTTGCCTACAGCTGGACCAATAAACCCCTGACTCCCTGCAGATGTACTCAGCAAATAATTAACAGGAGATTGCAGCAAGAAACATTGATTTAGGTTTGTTTAGAAACAGCCTGTTACAGAAAGCATCCAGAGTTTCTCTACATGGACCCTCACTTCCTGCCTTTGTTTAAGGGTCTCACTGGACCTGTTGATATTCTCAGAAATAAGCTCATTCTGGACTTTTTTATTTAGTATCTTTTTGTTTTCCTTTGTTTAAAAAAAAAAAAAAAAGGTCAGGTCGTGGGAGACTAAACAACTTTAGAGCTGTTTTACATTAAAGTTTTACTTTTATTTATAGCTGAAACAGCTGACTTTTGAAATAAAAATAAAAGCAAAAACAAAAAGAACACACCCATTAGTGTTTTAGTGCTAATCTTAGCCATTATTTGTCTCCTAAGATGCCCATTGGCTCCTGCAAAAGGACGATTTTAAAACAATGCTATTATAAGCACTCTAATTCCAAGAATAACAAACAGGCATTATTTGGGGGTTACTGAAAGTCAAATACAAGCAGAATCAAGTATGCCACTTTTTTTTAGTTTGCTGGTGCCATAATGCTTGTTTTTACAAAACCCTGTATATTTATGTTGATTTAAACAGACAAGAAGCAAAACACAAGGTTCCTCTGAGAGAAACATGGGGATAACTTTTTCTTTTCCAGCTGCTTTTGGTGTAGTACCTCAGAATATATATTT
The DNA here is from genome assembly GCA_034780135.1 of Jordanella pulchra. NCBI lineage: Eukaryota > Metazoa > Chordata > Actinopteri > Cyprinodontiformes > Cyprinodontidae > Jordanella > Jordanella pulchra. The sequence continues at coordinate 7,177 of JAUZNJ010038483.1, forward strand.
TTTTGTTTTTTTATATTTCTCTGTAAAATAAATGGCATTGATTCGGGAATAAATGCAGGCATATAATAACAGCAGAGCCCTATTTTTAATATCAATCAAAAGCTATAAAATGGGGACGGGAAGCACTAAGTGTTGAACAAACATTAAATTACACAAGAGTTCAATTCAATTCCATTCAGTTTATTTATATAAAACCAATTCACAACACATTTCATCTTAAGGCACTTTACAAAGACCATTCAGTCAGTTATCGGTTAGTTATCATCGGTTTTAAAAAACAGACAAGAGGCGTGTTTGTGGAGATGCATGCATAATTTTTTTTCTGCTTCCCGGTTACTTTATGTTTAGCTAAGATCTCAATAAAATACAATGAAGTTAGATGTCAAAATGTTACAAAACAGAACAAAAGTATTAGATGCAGAAGCTTTTTTAATAATGTTGTTTAATTTGGTGTACATGCAGATCCATCATTGGTTTAGAAACAGTTTGATTTCAAAGCTGGAACATGAAAAACAGGGTATGATAGAGATGGAGCCATCAGGTAGGTCCCTGATTGAAAAAGTCCAACAGATGAACCCTAATCAACTTATCAAACAGCATTTGTGGCAGATAAAAGAGCATGATTGGGGTCTCTTTGTTGGTTTTGCAGTAAGAATTATATGTGTACATTTGTCATTTCAAAGGTTGTGGGTCAAAGCCCAGTGGTGCTAATCAATGCTAACAGTGCTATGAAACAGTTTCCACTGTAGTACATAAGCTGTTTATGGCCTTTATTTAATATGAAAGAAAGATAAACTAACTAGATGTATTATAGAGAAAAAATAATCCTACTGTTAATCCTACAGGATTAAATGCAGGCATCTTCCCCACTCTCTATGATAGAATAATCTTCACCTTCATTAGATGTTTTGTCAGAGAGCAGGATTCATGACTCCATTAATCTCTGCAATACTTGCAGGTCCAGTAACAGCAAAGCAGGGTAACACCATCACAGTACTGTACCTCCACTGTATTCATGATGTTCTCTGGGTTAGTTTTATGACAGATGTCTTGTTGGGCTACAGAAATCAGGAATACTTAAACAGACCTTTGTTTTCTTTGAGGTCAGCTCTGGTTTTGACCTTTGAACTCCCCCAAAGATTCAGTTTTTGCCCAGTCTCTGGCCCAATACCAAGCTGCCCCCTAACCCTCAGTTTGTAAGTTCCCACAGAGGGTCCATCACATTAGGGACTGTCCCAAACCATGTAGCTGGTAGGGCGACTGGACCGTTTAGTCTGCATCAGCGCAGACTGGCTGCAATTTGGCAGCGGGCTTAACTGATGGCGGAAGAAATACTGGCATTCAAATGTGAGTTCCACATGGTGCGTTACTATGTTACCATAGCAACGTATGTTTTCCAGTGCCATTGGATGGAAGAGGCTGTCCCATTTTTATTTACGTCCCCGACCTTCAATCAAGGCGTCCTCTACGGCTGCGAGTGTGACACTCGATAGGTAGGGATAGTGCTTAGGGGGCGGTTTGGAAATGTGCTTCTGTTTCTCATTGGACCTTAACTGACACAAGTGAGGCCTTTAAGCTTTAGATTTAGTTAAATGGTTTTTTTGCAACACTTTGGATGAGTCGTCTTTGTGCCCTTTAGTTAAGTGGGTGAAAAGGATTGATTAAATTAAGTTAATCCCTTTTAATTAGTTCAGTCAATCATTTATGTGTATAAATCCATTGACACAACCACAGTAATGTTTGCCAAAATGCTTAAATAAATTAACATAGAAAGATCAAAGAAAAATTAGAAAGCAGATTAGAGATACCTTAAATAAAACCAGAGGTCCTTGCATTTTAAAGTTTTGGCAGTCTTCCTTAATCAAAGAGTCACGAGCTTTGATGTAAAGGACCTAATTCAGTTGTAGATCTAAACTTTAGAGGAAGCTGATTGCAGAGTTAAAGTCCAGCTATGGAAGAAGAAAGGAACTTTCTCTGCAGAACCGAACTGTCTGAACTCAACGGGTTAACAGGGAGAGAGGCTATTGTTTTCTAACAGGGGAAAGTTTATTTTTCACATATTTTTTTATTTGTTTGTACAAGTTTTTTTATTTCTTTTAAAAATGAAATCCTCATACTAAATAAATTCTTTCAACTCTTGCAGTCCAGATTCGCGATGCAGTGCTCATTGTTTAAGCTAACTTGCATTCAAAACCTTAAATTGGTTAAACTCTGTATTAGTTGCATATTTGAATATTGTTTCAAGCTTCTTATTTACAATTAACTGCATATATGTTTGGGTACGACTGTTGATCCCATGAAGCTTCTGTCTTCAGCGTCGGAGACCAGCCTGCATCATCATGGTTCAAAACAAACCAGCACCCTTTTCTGCATCCTGTTTATTACACATGTGGCAGGCCCTGTTTACGTTCACCACATGTGCTGCATTTAGGCTGAAGCAGCCCCACTGTATGCCGGTATTTCAGGAGGTGACTAGTAATTAGTTTATTTGTGTCTTAAAAACATCAGTTCCTCCCAATAATCTGTTTCCAAAAACAGAAATAAAACATAAAGTGATAGATGCCCCCAAAATACTCTTGTCTTTCAGGTTTTGAATATTTAACTACCCAAAATCTCATGTTGGTATTTCATTCAATTACGGAACAAAAAATACCTCATTACTGTACCTACTGTACCTAATCAGTTAAAATCTATCACTAGAACAACCCAACACATTTATTTTGATTGAAATCCATGTATAGATTTTTACACAAATAATAATAAAACATTATTTTATTCGTTTAGATGATTCTGGTTTATAGCCAATAAAAATTAACCCTCAATAAATATAAATGTCACCTAAACCCTAGAGAGTAATCCAAAATAGATCCTTACCAAAAAAACTGTCTTCATTGTATCACAAAAATTTCTAAGGAAAGTTTGGTTGAAGGAAAAAGTGTCCTAGAAACGGCGCAAACCATTGGTTAAGAGTTGTCCAGAGATTCCATAATATTTGAAGATGAAATCTTTATGAGCCAAAAAACACCAACTTAACCCCATGGGCTACAACTGTCGCATTCCTTAAGACAAGTTACGACAATCCTCGATCGGAGGTAATTTCAGAAAAGTCTTTTCTTAAGCTAAGGAGGAAAACGCCTGATGCTGGACCAATGCTTTAGCTGTCCAATGTCCTCTCCTTGGATAAATATTGTTCAGCATTTTATCCATAAACCAGACCAGTGATTGACTAAGACCGTCTCTTGAATGTGCTGTATTTGACATTATCCTAATACTGTTTGGAAGTAGCCAACAGCCTGACACACTTTTCAACACACTGATGTTTCAGCTTTAACCTTTGAGATATTTGTATTTTTTCTGTGAAAATGAATCTTGAATTTTCAACATTTGATAGGTATGCCCATTAAAACACGTAAACATAATTGCCTGAATTGCATTGCTCTGTGTAAAAAGAGTCTGTATCATAATTATGTTTCACGTTTATAGTAGAATTGATAAAATAAATTAGCTTCTGTTAATGTAGTAAAGTTGTGTTGTTTTGTCTCCATTCGGGGGTAAAATGAAGACTGAAGGACGCAAAGCAAATCTGCTTGTTTATGCTTAGAGGACTGTTTCCTTCAGTAGTGAAAAGTGATCAAACAAGACTGACTCTTATTGATATTGAATAGTCCAACTAACCAGGACACCGTAGGTGATAAAGTACAGAGGATTTGTTAAAAAATGCCCCCCTTCCTTTAGAGAAAATGTTCAACAAATTATAATAAAATCTTTGTCTTTTAAACCCAGGCTTGAGATTAACTCCTAAAAAGTGCTTTTATTGTATATTTATAATTTTATATTTGAGACCTTTCACCACAACATCTGTTTCCTTTCCTGCAGCCAAACGAAGGACCGCCGCTCCCCACTGATTCCTGTCACCATGCCAACTTTTACAATCCTCAGAGCAAACAGGGGTCCTCTGAGAAACTGCTGAGTTTATCAGAGTATAACAGCTTCCTTCTTGCTCTGTGGGAGAGATGCAGGTAGGTTGGAGGAGGAAGCAGAGTGGATCACTATGGGGATTTGGTCTGATGAAATTCTCTTCGTTTTGCAGAGATGGTTCTCCGGTTTGAGCTCTTCCTGGTTTGTACCTTCCTGTTGAAGACTGGACCGGTTCACGGATGTGTTTGTCCACCGGCAACAATTTTATCCCAGTTTCCCTCTGACGTTTCGGAGGGTTCCTGTTGCTTGAACTTCTCTGGCTCTGCACTCAGTCATGTAAACTGGTCTGTGTTCACCAATGGGACCAAAGCCCAGATTCTGGATCTTTCCAACTCTAACATCAGCTTTATTTATGTTAGCGGTAAACAGGCTTCTGAACTGCAGAGGGTTTACTTAGATCAGAACAGACTAACATCGTTACCAAAGCAGTTTCTGGCAGGTCAGCCTAGTCTGACTGAGGTGGATCTGAGTGGGAACCTCCTTCAGGAGCTTCCCAAAGGCTTTCTTCAAGACTCTGATAACCTCCAGAGGCTGGATCTGCGGGGAAACCAGTTACGTTCCCTCCCTGCTGATTTATTGCAGATACACAGTCTGGAAAGACTAGAGCTAGATGAGAACCTCTGGGAATGCTCCTGTTTGTTCCTGGAGGTGTTGGAGGCAGGCAGACAGGCTAACAGGACCACCAGGCTGGAGGATCTTGTGGGAAACCTGACATGTTCCTCTCCTGAGCACCTGGCCGGGAGCACCGTGTGGTCCTTGAGGATCAGTGACATCTGTCGCCCAGCCGGCCTTACAGCGCTCTTCATTGTGCTCCCCCTGCTTATCCTCTCTGCCCTGATGCTCTGCTGGTGCTGCGGGAGGAAGAGGAAGAAAAAGGAAACACCTGCTTTCAGCTCCTCCAAGAAGAGGGCTCCCGGCTTTGGTTACAACAACCATAAACACCCCAGCAAACCGCAGCCTCCAGGGGCAGAGCAGGGCAAAGCTGCTGACTGCGGCAGAGAAGGAATCCTGAAGAACCAGATGCTGCTGCGACCGGCCTCAGCTCTCCTGGGCAGCACTCGGGACATCTACGAAGAGGTGGAGATCAAGCTTAGCTCTGTGGAGTCTCTACCCCCAGCGTCCTGCTGCAGCTCCACAGAGGGGAATCAAGGCTCCCAGGAGCCCGACGGGGCCAGTAAGACAGAGCTGGACACGGTCAGTGTGACAGAAGTGATGAAAGACTCGGCTGACAGGGAGAAAGCTTATCTGACTCAGTCCACCGAGTACTACAGCCTGGTGCCGGGTATAGAGCTGGAGGACTCGGACCACGGGGAGTATGAGAACATAAATCCTGACACTGTCGAAAGGAAGAGTTAAACACTTTGAACACAAATGCTTAAGTTTACATACAGACTTTCAATGTCAGGCATGAATGTCATCAATTTTACACTTTTTCAAATTTAACTTATATTTGAAAACCTTATGTATGCATCTATAAACACGCTTCATTTATGATTTGTTGCTTAGAGTCTTGGGGGCAGAAATGTGTGGTAGCAAACCTGATGCATTATAGCCTGACAGCTCTGAATTCAGAAGTCTGATTTATATTATGTAATTTTTTTTCTTTTTTTGTTTTAACAATTGTTTTCTTCAATTTGTTGACAACAAGTAACATCTTTAAAACAGTCCAGGGGAGATTAATGCCTTAGAAATCCGTAGTATATTGTTTTGTGCATCATTGGCGCATGGTTTAAGTAATTAAAAACAACAACCATGATTACAAAAGTTTCTCTCTCCTTAGTTTTGGAAAAGAGACACAAAAAAATCTACATTTATTGATGTAGTGCATTGAGAAATAAAAAAAAAGTTGTTTTTTTTTATTTTTGTCTTACAATTAACCAAAATGGTGTTGAAGTTTACCTTTAGCTGTCCCTAAATAATTGGAAACCGTGTTGTTTTGTACTTAAAAAAAAAACCAAAAACAAATATTTCACCAGCTTTAAAGAGACATTATTCAAGAAATTCTTTTATTTTACCCCTTACGCCTAAAACATTGTTTGATGAGCAGACTGACACCTCAGTAGTTCAGCACTGATGCATCTTATAAGCCTGTAGCCTTTTTTTTCTCTGATTGTACTGCGGATTCAAAGTTCCTGCATTATTCTGCAGATGTGACATCAAGTGTATTCATGTTGAACAGGTCCAATACAGCAAACGATTGAAGCTCAACTCAGACACCAATGGCAACTCCTACTACCAGGTGGTAGTATTTTTAGTAAGCTATTACCTCTTTAAAGATTGAAGAACTCTGTTGTTTGAACTATACTCCAACAGAAATGCAGCAGCATATTTTTATATAATTGACATGCTCACTTATGAAGGTCTGAGTTTCATTTAGCATTTTTAACACAGTAAAAGGAACTTTATCTTCTCACAACAAATAAAAAGGGTTGTGGAGATACGGTTAGAGGAAATGCTGTAGACACAAGATAGGTCATAATTCTGCCGTAATAAAACACACATTGCTGACATTTAAAAGCTCCCTGTCAAGCAATGCATAAACCTTATGCATCATTTTGAGGACTACAGATGTTTAAAATATGCTACTGTAGCTTGCTCTACTCGGGGCACATGTGGTTCCTTTTGGATTAATATTTATTACAAACATGCTAAAATATTTTTTTTCTGATGTTTAATTAAGTCAACAGAAGAAAAGTTATTCTAATTGTTATTTATCTGTTTAATGTAAAATCTGCATAGAATTTCAGCAACAGACTTACAGCTGTCAGTCTGTCAATAGACACATTTTCTTCTACAGTTACTGTATGTTGTCAACACAAAAACACAAAGCTTTATTATCTTTGTAAGGACGTCTAAACATGTTTATCCTATCTCTATATTTTGCAAATGACTTAACTGTAATAATAGCTATAGTATATCTTCAGTCACTTATTATCTTCAGTTCCTTATTTTCTTAAGTCTTAGATAAACAAAAATATTGTTTCATTTTCAATTAAAAAAATCTTTAATTAGATTCATTAACTTATGTTGTTGACTGCTCTGTTGGTTGCAGTGTTTAGGGAAGTCAATCTGAAATTTAAGAACCAGCATCTAAAATATAGAGGAATCTTCCAGTTTCTGTACTTTGTTAGTTAAAAGCTTTAATTTTTTGTCTTTGGATGTTGAAATGATTTTGAGAGAGTGAGAGAGGCATGAGGGCATCGCCCAAAACTAAGGGTAGTCCAAATCAATCTGCAAAGTATCACAATGTAAGAGGATGTGATTTAATCTGGACCTTTTCCTGTGGGATAGAAAGAACGCAGCGAGAGAAGAAGAGAACTGAAAAACGGGGGGAAAAATAGCCTCAACGTCACAATGGATACTTTAAAATTTTAAATGTAATGACACAATATTCACCTCTGTTAAACATCTTTTTATAATTTGCCACAAAATATCTAAAAAAACTGTTACAAACAGAAAGTGTTACATAATTTTGAAATGGAAGTCAAATGATGCGTACTTTTTTAGCCTTTTTTTTTAAATCTAACATGTTGATTTTGTATACTACATATATAACTGATACTTTCACTCTGACACCTCAAGATAAAACCCAGAAATTCTCCTAACTGGTAAATGAATTTCCAAATTCATAAATACCTTTCAAGCAATGTAGCAATGTATAGTGATTTTAGTTTAGGATCAAAAGCAAATGGTGATTCAATGCTAAAAAAACCGATTGATGCTTTTTATGTCTGATGGATTATGGTGAGATTTGGACACTGTTTGCTGTTAAGTTTTAAGGTTTAACTCAGTTTAAAAAAAGCATTTTACTTGTCATTGAAAATTTTTCAAACCAGTTGGGTGAGTCCATACAAAAACCTATTTGTTGGCTTTTAAAGCTGCAACGGTCACTGATGGTTGTTCTTTTAATGGTGAAATGTTTCTTTTATATCAATGCTTAAAGTCTAAGATGAACTAAAAGAAATATTCTTATTTTTTACTGAGTACTCCATCTGCATAACACCAGTTAAAGAATTTTTAATTAAATATATTGGTACAAAAGATTTTTTCGTATCTTTTTAAACATCTTATTTTGCTGTTATTGAAGGTTTTTTTTTTATAAAGGTTTCAATTTTTTTTCATTGTTTTATTCCACATTTTGCTCTGAATGTCATGTAATTCTGCCAGGATACTCTTGTTAATGACATAAATGTATAGTTTCATCAAATTGGCTAACGTAACATATTTACATTTATAATAAAAAATACATTTTATACTGAAGCTGTGTCATCAGAAATGCAAATGCATAACATTTTATACAGTCTTGGACGGAAAATTGTGAAAAAGACCAGAGATGTCTGGACTTAAGTGCCTGTAATTGTGGTGTGAGATCTTGGGCTCTTTTCTAGGAGCTTCTTCAGTGAGTTGAAGAGCACACCTGCAACACAATAGACAAGGTCGAGCATCGAGGTCACGGTCAAAGTGAGCAACACAGACACTCGATTGTTATCTGTAATGTGGAAAACAGGGTAACGGCTCACTCTCACATACATACTGCTGCTAGCTAAGACGGATGGTGCAGCGAGGGTGTGGAACTTCCTGGAATTCAAAAGCTGAGGAAGATTTTCCAGAAGGGTTTTCACATATTTTCCATATATTTTCCATTTATTTCAGGTTCAGGTCTTTATAGAAGACAGTTCTAGATTTAATTTGTCCTTTAGTCAACTGGATGTGACTAAAAGTAAAGAAGTATCTGAGTTACTAAAAACTACTACACATATATAACATACTAAAGACCCCCAATTAGGAGACCAGTCACAAAAAATCAACAGCATGTATCTAACATGTCACATCAAACCGAACCATAGTTTAATTAATTTAAATAAAAAAGTCATACTAACTGCTATTTTTAACATATCTAATATATATATTATTCATCATGTATGCATTCAAACACAAAATAACAATTTTTAGAAACAGATAAGCAATGTTTTCCAGCAGTTTTCCAAATGCAGTTTATATCTAATAATCTAATTTAAAGAATGTTCGTAGTATTTCACTCTACAGACCTTTTCATTCCCTGTGGCTCTTCGGCATTCGAGCCCTAACAAGGACTCAGATCCACCCATCTACCTGAAATCCCACTTTTCCTCTAGCTCCAGTTTCAGTCACCGTGGGAGGTTGTAATTACAGCATCGGGTTACAGAAGTGATCAACATGGAGCAGCTCAGCCAGCGTCTTTCTCAGAAGTCTCAGCTTCGACAGTAGACCTGCGGCTGAAGCCAGGAAACAACTTCTTGTGGTGATGTGGGATTTTTCTTCTATCAGAATCAAAGGCAAAGCCGCAGTGTGATATGAAAATAAGGAGAAAAGAAACATGAAAACTGCCTCTAAAGGGAAACAAACTACGTAAAACATGCCATCTAGTGTACCCAACAAGCTGCTCAAAGGCATGAATCCTATAAAACTGGGACAAAATCTGAGCATTGATTTGTTCCCCATATATAAGGTTTTTATAAATGACTCACTAAAGACCCAGTAATATGTACTTGTGAATGTCTTTTGCCTCTAAAAGACTTGTGAGAGGTCTTTGCCTATCAGATAAACACATGTCTGGAGAACAAAGGACAACACTACCATCTAGTGACAAAAAGTAGAGTAATGTACTTCAGGCAAAAGTCTGGCGTCATCAGGCCTGTAAGGGCCATGAGTGCGTCAGCAGGGAACTGGGATAGTGATACAGGACACAGGATAAACCTTTAAATTTACATTCCCTGTGAAGCAATTCAACTCAGAGGATAAAATACGACCAATACATAAGCCTCTGATTTACTGTGGATTGACTTAACAATGTGAAAAAAAAACAACCGAGCCAAACACAGCATTTAGTGCCAAAGACTAAACGCCGGAGGGTGAAACCGTTTGACCTGTCTGACATTTGGACCCTTCTTATCACAGTGTCTACTTGTAAATAATGCCACAAACTTCTGCTGTGCAATCACTCTGCGTGTTCTGTTTGATTTTCTATACTGAGGTGTTTGTTCATTTTAGATAGGAGGGTCAAAGTTCCTATCTGATTTTTTATTTTTTTATTTTTTTTGCAGTTGACATATGAATAGAAAAGCTTATTATTCTTCAATATATTAGTATATATGGTTGTTGATGTTTTGTGCCCTTTAAATACAATGAACTGTGGAAGCACTTAACTGATTTGAATGAAAATAAGGTTCACAAACAAAAATAAGATTTAAAAGATTCATTATCAGTAGAAGGGACACAATAATGTGTAGCTCTGGTTAAATGTTCACAATTTTTCTGTCATCAAATGTTTCTTACTACAAGAGGAATTATTATTTAACAATCAACTTAGAAGAATTTCAAGAACAAGAAGTTATTTCACAAGTTCAGCCCTATAGTCTTTCTTTTTTTTGTAGCCATCATCCTGCTGCTGGTGTGATTCTGTCTGGATATTTTACCAATTTATCTTCTTGTGTGGTTCTGGTTCTTTGCGATCAACTCCATCCAAGTTTCAACCATTTGTTGGAAACCCAGAGGCCACCAAGCCTCAACTTAGTCATAAACTGGAACAAAACAGTGAAAAACTAAGTGTGAATTGTTCACAGCCCAAATGCTTTGGACAGACCTTATAGAGAAATGTGGTCAGATGAGACAAAGACTTATTTGACGACCACAACACCAATCTGTGAAGGAGTTAGGCTGCCAGTCCTAGGAACTCTGTACCAACTGTCAAGCCCCGTAGTGACACTATTATGCCCTGGGACTGTTAAACCAGTACTTCTAGGGCATCGTACAGATTAGATTAAGTAACAAATACATTTATTTTACTTCATATCGAATCAACAGATGGTTGAATACCGGTTGAGGCTCCAACAGCACAAAACTAACACAGTTTTTATAACTAAACAGTACTAAACTTTTTTTAACCCTTTAAAAACCTGGTCAAAGAAATGGTTGACCCTTTGCTCAGCAAAATGCAGGTTAAAGGGTTAAAGAGGCCAGAAATCTATCATTTTAAAATATGTTTAACCAGATATTGTGGGCTGTATGCAAAGAGTCCGACCTTGCAAACTTTGTTTTTAGACCAAAACGTAATCCCTGACTAATTTAACTATATAGTTCAGGAAATAAGTATTTTCAATCAGGTTTTCTTAGAATTTAGATTTAGACAAGAATAATTACCAATGAAGAGTTTGTCTAGAGACAGGAAGGCTCAACTGAAAGTGGCAGAGTTAAAGATGTTAAGATTTTATTAGAGTAACAAAGATGAACAGCGTTAGAAAAAAGGAGATGAGAGATCAGATGGTTTGGAGATGAAGCCTGAGAGGTGAGGATGCATTAGTTTAGGCAGGTTTTGATGGACAGAGAATACTGGAGACTGAGCTATGTGTCAAGAGGAAACAGTGAGAGCAAAGAGAAGATTCATAAGGGTGGAAAACGTGCAGATGGTTGGTGTAACAATACAGGATGGGGCCAAAAATGAAGACAGATGATCTGCTGTGGTGAGTCATTAAAAGGGCATTTGCTTGTAGGTACATAGAATTAGTTCTTCCATGTCTTAAAGGTGGAGCTTTTCTTAAACTTCTGTGACCACAGGAC
>JAUZNJ010038483.1:21492-35387 GCA_034780135.1 Jordanella pulchra
TGATAATCGCCACTATAAATCATCATTATCAGTAAATAGCAGTAAAGATTCAGTTTTTTTTTCACTTTGTAACTTCATGTTTTTTTATTTTGAAATCCCGTCACTGATTGATCCAAAAATGAGCAAAATTTCTTCAAGAGGAAAAATCAACCCTTAATCTAGAAAAAGAACATGAGAGAAATATTTGCATTTCTTTTTTCTTTTACTGTCAGTAACTGAATAATTAACTAAAAAAGATTAAAATCAAATAGATGTAAAGTAGACGGTGCAGTATTTTTGTATTGTTGATTTTCTTGTGCAACATTTGTGCAGGATTCATGACTACACACGAGCTGAAGAACTTTGAGTCTCTGCACTCAGATTTCAACAAGTACTGGATGCCTCTGACGTGGTTCTCCAACCTGGCAGCCCAAGCCAGACAGGAAGGCCGGGTCAGAGACGACATCGCCCTCAGGCTGCTGATGGACGTAAGTACTGTTTTACAACACAAACTGCTTTTTACATGTGATTTATGTACATATAAATATATTCGTTTTCCAGGATTTCTGTCATTAACAATTTATCCCTGGACTTTGTCTGCTTAAGCACCAACAGGACCTGACATATAAAAAAAAAAAAAGCTTAAAGAATGACATGACATAAAAAACTGCATTTGTCAAATGAATGCGTACATGCTCCGTTCATTTTTTTCCTCTCTGCAGGAGCTCAATAACTACCGAGCCAAGTGTAGTCTGCTTTTCCATTACGACTGGATCAGCATCCCTCTGGTCTACACTCAGGTACGATCTGGAAATCCCTTAAAATATGATAAAATCTGCTGTTTTCAAGGTTTTAGGATAAGGATGTTTATCTAAACCAGGCTTCCCCAATCTCGGTCCTCGAGGGCCGGTGTCCTGCAGCTTTTAGCGGTTTCCCTGATTCAGCTTAGCTGATTCTGATGACTGCAGTTCAGCAAAAGGCTGTTAATCAGCTATCAATGGAAATCAGCTGTGCCGAAGCAGGGAAGCCTCTAAAAGCTGCAGGACACCTGCCCTCGAGCACCGAGATTGGGGATCCCTGATCTAAACATTTCAAAATAAATTATAGACTGGCATAAAATAACCAATGAGATGCAAATGAACAGAAATCACTAACAGTATATTTTTTTAGATTAATACTGATTATAAATATTGTAAATATTGCTACTAAAATCTTTTTTGAATATTAAGTGATGCACTAACCTACTTCATAAGGCTTCCGTGGTGTAATGATAACTCTTGTAAATGGTAATATACAATAAAATCACAAGGGTAAGAATTTATAAAAGTAAACAGTTAAACATGACAGTTTGTTCATGTTTTAATTTGTTTTTTGGGTTTTTTTTTCCTCAGTGGTCAAATTAGCAGAAACTAGTCTTTTGCTACTTATTTTGAAGATGTTTTACCTTCCATCCAAAAGTCGTCTTTAGTTCTGAACCTGAGCAGTATTATAAGTTGTAGTCAGAACAGTCCCATCGCTAAGATCTTAGCACATTTTCCACCCCTGTTCAGAACCGTGAAAGCCTTTTAGATTAAATTAAAAGCAACATTTTGTTTTGGATTAACTCAAAATCACTGTATGCAATTATCCTGTAAGGTTCTGTTTTATTTTAATACAGGTGGTGACCATTGCAGTTTACTCCTTTTTCGCCTTCTGCGTAATTGGCCGACAATTTTTGAACCCTGAGAAGGGATACAGCAGTCACAGATTTGACATGTACATTCCTGTTTTCACCCTGCTGCAATTCTTCTTCTACACCGGCTGGCTAAAGGTATCCTGAAACCTCCACACTGCATCACAATTCCTCTTTACTATATTTCAGGGAGAACATGCTGTATACTCTTTAATTTCTTGTTTTTTTTAAGACAGAAATGCTGAGTCACTGGCTGCTATGTCAATCACATAGCATCCAAAGGTTGCCATGGAGTCATAGTTTCACCACAACCTAGTTTTAAAAAGTCTCCTCACTAAACTGAGTTGTCTTGAGAAAGAAAATGAGGCCTAACAAAGAAGCAAAACCCCAAACAAAACTACTGTATGGAAAAAAAAAAACAAAAAACAAATCAAATCACAAAACAGATGCTCTTTTAACTTTTTCAACTGCAAATATTCAGGTAACAATGGCTCATTGCTACAATGTACTAAACCAAAATCGCAAGGAAAAAAAAAACATTTTGCATTCAAGATGAAAAACCTTTGAAAACTAATATGCTCTATTCTGAAGTCATAAACGGAACCGATTTAGCTTCACTTGATTTAAATTCTGTATTAAATTTTCTTTAGGAACTCTTTGCCATCAGATTATAAATAAATTAATCAAGAAAAGAATCGACAGATTAATTGATAGTCTCAGATAAGTATTTCACAGTTGGCATACCTTGTTAAAAAACTAACTACTTTTGCGATGCGGTTTTCCAACATTACATGAGAACTCGTAAACCAAATCGTAATTAGTGTATTTGATTCTTTTGAACACTTAGTAATATTAGATTATTGGTTTGTTTCCATTCAAACAATGTGTTACCAGGGAAGAAAACTGTTAAGATTATAATCCTTCTAAATCAGTAAAATTATGTTAAACTTGCTTTAACTGAAATCTATGTTTTGTAGGTAGGGGAGCTCATTATAAACCCCTTTGGTGAAGATGATGATGACTTTGAAACCAACCAGCTGATAGACCGAAACATTCAGGTGTGTTTTTAAAGCCTTGCTCTGAAACAAACAGACCTATAGTAAATGTGGATTTCAATATTCCTCTCATGTCCTACAGGTGTCAATGCTGGCTGTGGACGACATGTACCAGAACCTGGCTCCTATTGTGAAGGACAAGCACTGGAAGAATGGCCACTTTTCTGTCCCCTACACCCAGTCAACAGCAGCAGAAACACTCAGACCAGCATTCAAAGGCTCCACTTTTGATATGAGGTGAATAAGCAGAGCTGAGTAGTAATTAAAATGTATAATTTCAATACTTCAGTAGAAACAAAGTTTACATGAATTTAGGTCAAAGAAATCAGACTTATTGGAGATCATTTTAATTCTTTTTTTTTAATTATGAAACAGAAAAAAATCTAAATAAAAATAAAATTCAAAACAGAACACCATGCAACTGGAATAAAGTCTGTAAAATATTAATTGAAGTTAGCTTCAGTTATTTTTTTCCAAATACATGTGATTACAAACATGATACAATACAATGTTACAAACTTAAAAAGCATTATCCTCTCTATAGGTTAAATTAGCCTTAAGCTAATATATAGACCCATAATTAAGCCTTCAGAAGTTCACCTTTAAAATTTAAAATGCAAATAAATTTCTTTAAAGTTAACCCTAAAATAGAACTTTGGTACAACCAAAAAGTTAACCTTTAACCCCATTACTGACTTCTGTATTTACAACTGCAAATGTAACTTCAAATTTGTAGTTTACATTATTAAAAAAAAATCAAAAGTTCACATTAAAGTTAAAATATAACAAACACAAATAAAAATCTCCAAATAAATGAAAACAAGAGCAACACCTGAGGAACATTATATGATTTCACTAGAAATATACAGTTGATCAAGAGAGGGAGATTTTTTTCAGTTGAGTAACAATCAAGCTAATAAAGTTTAACCTGCTACAGTCATAGTAGTTTGCTGAATTCATTATGTAAACTGTTCATTAATAAACTGTGCTATGTTATTGCTGTCAAAACAAACAAAAAAAAAACAACAAAAAAATCCACATTAATATTTCTTGACCAACTTTAACCTTTGGGCATTTTTTAATCTCTATTCTAGTTTTAACTACTTTATTACTGACATAAGGCCCAATAAAGAAAATGCCCCTCTAGAGATTCCAATTAGGATTCTTCAAGCTCAGACAAGGGCAAGAACATTTTGAGGTCAAATACGACAAAATCAGAGACTTAGCTTTCTTTGTAGATTCAGAAGATCTTAGTGGTTTTTCTTCCTGCATTTTATTCCAGATTTTGGGTCCAAAGTAGCTAAATCTAGTTTCTCCAACTGTAGTTAAGGCTTCTGACTCCTTTAGCCAAACGCCATTAGCTGCACGTGCTTCATCAATGACAAGCATCGATCTAAAGTAAGGGGGTTTCTCCCCTTGCAGGGCTTTAAAAATATCTAGTAACAAGTGGGCCTCTCGCATCAGATTGGGACAGAGCAGTCTCATTTTACGGTACAGCTTATGAGGATCAGTATCATCTCCATTTCTTTGGATATATTTTAAAGCAGAATGATAAACACCATCCAACTCGTTGAGTATCTCAGGGGAAGCATGCGTGTACAAAATGTCACACTTGTTAAATGTAGGCAAAAACAGATTTTTAATTTTTTCTGTTCTATTTTTTCTATTATGTGAATTTCTATTATGTGTTTTTGTCTGAAAAAAAGCTATTTTTTCTTGCAAGACTTTTTTCAGCTCTGTCATATGATCAGCAAAATTTAAATCCTCATCAATCCATAGTCCCAGATATTTGTACTTTGAGACTTTTTCAATATTTGTACCATCCATAGCAGAGAGGACATATGGGGCATCAACATTTCTGTCTGATTTAAAAATCATAAATTTTGTCTTTTGTGCATTGAGAACCAGCTTATTTTTAACAAGTTCATCTTCTAATTCATTAAAGCATTTCTGAAGGGTTGCGACAGCAGTTTGAACATCATCTGCACTGCAGTACAGAACAATATCATCCGCAAACATATGAAATTTACAGCCTTTTATGGAAGACGCAATGTCTGCCATGTAGATGTTGAACAAAACAGGAGCTAAAACAGAGCCTTGTGGAACACCATTTTCAACTCGAAGAAAATTTGATTTAATCCTTCCAATAGAAACACACTGTTTTCTGTCTTGGAGATAATTTTCAAACCAGTAAATAGCATTAGGACCAAATCCAATTCTGCCAAGTTTTTGGAGTAGTATAGTGTGATCTACTGTATCAAAAGCTTTGGAGAGGTCCACAAAAAGAGCTGCACAATGTTTATTCCTATCCAAATAAGTAATGATATCATTTAAAACAACAGTGCATGCCGTAATGAAGCTGTGTTTTTTTCTATATGCCGACTGGTGTTCATGTAAAATTGAATTTTCTTCAAGAAAACATTTTAGCTGTTTGCTTACCAGGTTTTCAAGGATTTTTGCTAAGCATGAAAGTTTAGAGATCGGCCTGTAATTATTAGGGTCACTTTCTTCACCACCTTTATGTATGGGGGTTACAAAAGCTGTCTTCAAGACTTCAGGAATAGTGTTAGTGTTAATCGAGAGTTTAAAAATATGTTTAAGGTATATTGCTGCTAGTGGTGCTGCAAGTTTTAAAAATGAAGGCTCAAGACCATCCGCACCAAGAGCACCTTTAGGATGAATTTCTAGCAATTCTTTGTTAATTTCCTCCCAAGAAAAGTACTTCAACTCAAAAGGTATTATTGCATTGGTATAGACCTCATTTGTTGATTCAGATATTTTATTTATTTTTGTTTTAAACAGCTTACCAGTGTCTATAAAATACTTATTAAGAGCTTCACAGATTTCTGTAGGTACTGATATTTTGACTCCACCTGTTATAATTAGTGAAGGAAAGAAGTAACGGGACCGATTTGCTTCACTGTTTCTCCCAGATCTATTCTGATGTTTGTAATTTTTAAAAGGTGCATGCTTATTAACAACAGAATTAAAAGAGGTCCTGAAACTATTAAAAGCTTCATTAACATCTAAAATGTCTAAAGTGTTATAAGAATCACCACTGCAAAGATCAAACATAAAGTCCACCATATTAAAACACCTGAAATTGCGTCTAGGTGATAACCTTGGACTTAATTCTCTTGCCATCATAGAGCTGAAATATTTTAGCTTTCCTCTCTTGCTTTTGTCGCTTATTTTTAAGCAGTAGAAAGTTCACTTAAAGAAAATATTTTTAATTGTAACTGTTTAAGAGACAAAAAGAAGTTATAAAGTTGGCAGATGTTTAAAAAAAAAATGTTGATTCTGTCCAGTTGAAGTTTCTCTGGAGCCGTCTAAGTTCCTGGGTCCTGTGTGGCAAAATTATGTTTAGAAGTCAGATCAAAGTTTATTTTTAAAGTATATTTTAAAAAGCAATAGTTAACCAAAGTATATTAACCAGTAGTAACTAAATTCAGAGCCAAACTCAAATTACCCAGTGCCATTTCTGTGAATGAACATGCACGTGTTCATTCACAGAAATGGCACTGAAGATGAAGAGAAAAAACTTGAAAGGTTTTCGAAGTTTGGCTCACTCAGAATTGAGCAAAAGAATTAAAGGACCACTAAAAGCCAAGGAGTGGGAAATAAATTACAAGAGTTGTAAATGCCGTGGTTGCACTTGTAGGTTCTTGCCTGAAGCTGATGGTGTTCAGCAACAAGTTGTGCATTAGAGTGGGGCAAAATGGCCCCTTTTCACGTTACAGCATATGGTGATCAGAGTATACATCATTCAACTTTTTAACTGATTCGGGTGTGGCAAGCATGCACATAATGTCAAACTTGACATATTCTTCATTTTCTTAAAAAAGACATGACTTATCTTGAAAATAATGTAGCATTTCTTGATAATCACTTTTCAATCTTGTTAATTGATGTTTAAAACTAAGCCTCTCATCAAATCAAAGTCCCAGGTAATTGTACTCTGTGACTCTTTTAATATTTGTGCCAGCCATACTGAAATGATAAATTAAGCGGTAACATTTATGTGTAATGTAATAACAATGTTTTTATTGATTTTTTTGGCATTGAGAATTTGTTTTTGTTTTTTGTTAACATTATTTTGTAAATTGGCAAACATTGTTGAAGGGTTATAACACTAGTTTGAACAACATTTGCACTACAATAGAGCGCAGTATCATCAGCAAACATGTGAATTTTGCAGTCCGTTACAGATAATCCAATATCTTCCATGTAAATACTGAACAAATGAACCTAAGACTGGGCCTAAAAGAAAACCTTTTTTAACTGCCAAAAATTATGATCAAACCATTTGAATAGAAAAACATTGGCGGAACTAATTTCTTAAACCACTTGCAAATTTTCCTTTAAATTCAGTACTTTTAGAATTTTTTTTTTTTTTTTTGGGAAGCACAGCATGATCTAACGTATCAAAAGCTTTAGAGAGGTAGATAAAGAGTTATACAGTTTTTATTTCTATCTACACCAGTAATAGTATAATTTAAAACAAATGTGGTAGCTATCATATTGTTTTTCTTTTCTCAATATGAAGAATAGTATTGATACAAAATCAATGTTTTTGTAAAAATATAAGCTGATTTTATTCACCAGATTTCATAAGCTTTTGCCAAGTATGAAAGAGATTGACCTGTAATTATTGAGGTCAGATCTTTCCACTACTTTTTGCTCAGGATGCACATAAGCTCTTTCATTAAAATTACTGAGATTTTGTCCAACAATGTAGGTAATTGACAACAAAAAACAGTTAAATAAAATACAATGTAACCTACTTTTTGTTAAAGTATTAGACAGGTAAGGTTGTCACGTGTTAGCTGGTAAAAGAAAGGGTGAGGACTGAGGAAAGCCTTGATCCTGGTAAAGCTCCTCCACGTCACTAGATTTCAGTGTTCTGCAATGTGAAAGAAATGTGGTATTATAATACATTTTCTTACAAACTGTGACAATGGCATTGAATGCCAGATGTTTATCAGATGTTTTTAGCAGTCAAAACAATGTCCTATGGGGTAACCTAGGCTGCTCCTCAAGGAGATGGCTACTCAGTGGGGGGGCTCCCTTGTAGTGTCTTTGGGAATCTCTGGTAGGTTTCTTGCTTCAGTTGCTGCTGGACAGGTCCCTATACAATTAATTAGGTAAGGAAATTCTAAATCAAAATTAATTAAGTAGTTTCAGTCATTAGTTTTACTTACCAATGAGTCCTCTCTAAGATATGTCAAAAAGAACGGCAAGATTTCTCTTGGCACTTTGTGTCTTAGAGTCAACTACAATATTAACAAGAGGACACAAAAAACGACATCTTTAAAAATCCTAGCTTTGTTATCAATTGAAAATATTTGTATTAATAAGAAACACTAAATATCTAAAGAAAAATGTTCTTCTTTTTATGCTGTAACCTGTTCTAGTGAAGACTGCATATTTTCCATCTGCGAGGAATCTGTCCAAAATGCTTAAGCTTTTATTTTCATGTTCATTTGAATTATCTTTTTTTGTACTAGTAGGCTTCTTATTAGTAGGTGGCTAGGAAGGTGGGGAGAGAAGGAAGGGGGATCAAATACGACAAATAACCCGGGGCCTCAAATCAAACTTTGAACAACTGGTCATTTTTTATCACTTTTTGGATTTATTATTAATACAGCTTTTTGATTGGCATCCCTAAATTATTGTGTGTCTGTGTGTTGCCCTGCAATGGACTGGTGGCCTGTGCAGAGTGTACTTTGTCTTTCTCCCATAGACTTTTTGATACAGCCATCAGCCTCTCGTGACCATGACACACAGAGCAGTAGAAGGGTGGATGGAATACAATAGAAAAAATAACACACTACACCAAAGCTTGACTGAAAAAAGATTCAATAATCGACCACCACCCCCACCCTACCCCCACCCCCACAAATTTAGCAAACTTAAAAAGGTCTCCCTAAAACTATTCTGTTTTGTAGGTTTTCTAATCAGTTCTGGGAAATACATATAAAGCTTTCTGTTTCTAATTTCGTGACAATTAAATGTGAAAAAAATCTGACTTAACCTGTTGCATGCCTTTTACATTACCAGGTGCCTACGCACAACACAACAATGAAGACGCTTTTAATAGTGCTTACGTGGCAGTGCTTACGTGGCACTGCTAACAATATTTTAGCCGCTGCCATCGCAAGAACTGACTGTAGTCAGTAATGCAAATGTACTGTAGACAGATATTTTGCTTGTGTTAAACAACTTTGAATGTGAAGAAAAAAGAATGACTTAAAACCCTTTTGAATATTCAGTATTATGAAAATATTTTTTCACATCCTGTGTACCATCTTACTGCAGTCATTCATCTTTTCCCATGTCAAATACATTTCAGTTTGAGGTCAAATAAAAACAACCACTTTAAGACTTAATATTTCTATCATACTAGTTATATGTGTTGTGAATTTAGCTTCAAATTTACAATATTTAAAAAAACAGCAGACCACGTACCTTTTCAGCTCCCGTAGTGATGGCCTACGGAAGTTGTACGTTCCCCGCTGTGGCTTAAATGTACAGGTGATTTGCATGAGATATGGTCAGGTGAGACATCTGACAAATCAAATGAGGCTTTGTTGTAGTGCTGATACAGTAGGTGGAGTTATATTTCTATCCCGTCTTAAAGAAAGAGAAAAACACAGTTTGTGGGAGGATGTACTGACTGAAGATATTGACATCTACAGTTACACCTTTAGCTGGTATTGACTTTTGTAATGAAGGGCATATTTTAAACAACACATTAAATGTGATGTAGAACTGAAATTTAAACTTATGTTATGAAAGTGTCTCTATGCTTCCTCAGTTTTAACTTTAGGCACCTCTTATTCCCAGTAATGCTAATGCTATTCAAATTATGCAAACTTGTTTAGAACTTTTTAAAAGATGTAGGACACTGAAAGTAAAGCCGTACCAAAGACATAGATTTAAATTTTGTCTCTATTATCTGTATCAAGTTTTCTTTTTACTAATATATTCATTAGAACTCTACCTCTGTAAAAAAATCAAAAACAATCAAATAAAATGCCTAATGTGTTCAGTTATTCATCTGACTTATGTCTATAGTTGGTAAGCACCAGTCTTTGCCAAAACATGGTTAAAGCCACTTCTTGCCATTACAGAACTCTGCGATAGTAGATGAAGCTTGGAAGAATTACTTCTAATATAAGTCTTTTTAAAAAGGGTAATAGGTGTATGCATTGATTAACATGTTCTGGTACATTTTGCAAGACTTTTAGTGAAGTAGGTTTTGTATTTAACTATTTGAAATGCAACTATGACATCATATTAGGTTGTATTTTTTTTTTTATTTAATAAAGCATAAAGTGAGGACCGAAGAGGAATTTAGAATAGGGAGAAAAACAGAAAAGAAACTGATAAAAGAGGAGTGATGGTGGGAAAAAAAACAACAGTGAATGAAAAAATAAATAAATGGAGTGTTAACATACCTAATATCTAAATTATTACAAATAAAATGTAAAATTTGAGTAGAAAAAAAGACCTTTACATTTGATGGTTAAAATAAAAGCCCAACATTTAAACAATATAGATTATAATGAGTGGTTTATATATCTACACAAAATCATTGCAGCCTAAAAACATAAAGAGCATAAAATTTGTTTTGATTTTAAAAGTGTTCATAGTTTTTCTAAAGTAAAGAAAAAAATGTATGTGACTAAATAATTTTGTTTGGGGATGCAATCCAAAGCTAAAACTAAGGAAATGTGTTCAAATCAGACACAATGTAAGTCTTTGACAAAGCAATTGATTTTCTAAACACTTTAAATCCATTTTCTACAAACACGTGGATTTTGTTTCACTTTGAAAAATCTTCCACATTTCCAGGATGAGCGCTGAAGATCTTGAGATTCATCAACCAACAGATGTGCCGATGACCAAACAGTATTTACCTCTGAGTGACTCCCTGGTTGATGGACGTTGCAGTTTCATGCAGATGGGTGAAGGAATCCTGCACAGCGAGAGCCTTCCTTCTCTGATGGATGTGTTGACTTATCATAATGAAGATAAGGCTGATGAAGCTGGAACAGATGCAGCTACTTAAGAACAATATTGGGCAATTTACTTTCAAAAGTTAACTAGTTATAATTACTAGTTACTTTTCCAAAAAATGAACTGAGTTAGTAACTCAGTTACTGCTTAGTGAAAGTAACTTGGTACTAACCAAAGTAACTATGCAGTTACTTTTTATGTTTTAAAATACCAAGGAATTTTTTCTTGTTACTGGAATTTTAAATATAACTGGAGGTTCAATTACGGAATATAGGGTGTTTGTTATTAATTAATGAATTAAATGAATAATTTAAAGATCTTCATATCTGAAAACAGTGAAAACTAATATCCACTATGTGTGGTTTGACAAGTGAGTTGCATTATAATTATGTAGATGTGATGATGTTTCTTGTTTATAATAAAAGAAAAAGATGTTTGGGCTTTTATTTCTTTGGAAATTGACAGCATTTAAGTGACTATGAAATAGGTATGAAGCTGAAAAAATAATGATCTTGAAGCAATTTAGCAACAATAAAATATATACTTTGCAATAGAATTAAACAGGGGTTATACTGCTAAAAAAAAAGAAAAACCCAGCAGAAGTGAATGATCCCATGATTTTTACTCTAAAAAATGTAAACCACGCAAGTAAAATCATTATAGCCTAAAGAAAGTTAAGTACATATGTTGACATGGGCGGTTCTAGACAGGGGCCAACAGGGACCAGTGCCCCTGTAGAACTTGTCCTGGCCCCTGTTATGGCACCTGTACTGAAGACATAATATTAGGAAAAAGAAAATTCCAACAATTTTTCTTAAGGGATTTTTTTTTTTACTTTCAGGTAGATATATTTTTTTTAAATCAAACTACAAATTTGCAGTTGCAACAACATAAAAGTTTAAATAAACTAAATGATGTGGAAATGTTCACCTAATTCAGTGCAGAGCCACAGGTGGCTCTTTGGTTCTGCAGCTCTCTTAATATATATTAAATTTTACAAACTGTTGCCTGATTTTTGTGGTTTGCTTTTCAGTGCCCCCATGAAAACACACTGGCGCCACCCTGGCCCCTCTATTACAATAGAGGGATACAAATGTTGGCAGGGAGGCAAAAATTAAAATGTTCAACATAATGGGCCTCTGTTTAGTCATGCTTCAAACTATCATGGTGTTAAAATAAAAATCGGGGAATTTCAAGCCATCTGCAAAGAACATTTTCATCAGACACTGACTGAAAAACGTTCGACCCATATGTTCTCATTTGTCTCAATAAAGATGTAAAAACTGCAATTATTTCAATAAATCTGCGAAATAAAACCCACCGTTTTAGGGCTTAGGTGTTCAAGAAACGCAATAATGTTACGAATATCTTAAAAAGCTTCCTCTTTACTTATATTTCAGTCAGTTTTCTCATCAATATATGATAGCTTAGAGAGCGATGTGCGCTCCCGCGGCAGGGGATGCAATTTGGCTCGGGGAGAGCAGCTGGCATGATGGTGAGGACATCGGTCTTCAGGTATAAATGGACGTTAAAAGCCCTCTTTTTTCACAGAAAACGCATAACGAAACCAAAGGTTCGCTTTTATTATTCCCTTAAACTATGCAGATTTAAGTATATAAATATTTTTGTTATTATTTTATTTTGAAAGGCAACCCGGACGGCAGTCCAGAAGGCTCAGTTTAGCCCTTTTACACTTCCGCGTTGTCAAAAATCAAGACGAACAGGCGAGTTTCGACACCTAAACTACTCTTAGCTGGTATGAACATAGTTACTTGTTTTGACTTGTTTTTTAAACTCTGTAATGCATCTCTAACATTGCATAGCAACTATACAATTATTATAGTTTTGACTTTTATAGAGTGTATCAGACATTACAGAACACCTAGCATGCTAACATTAGCACAGTGACTTATACATTTTGAAATAAGGAGACTCTTAAATCACTAAGTGAGTGAACTCTATTCTCTGATTAGATCATGGTTGATCTTTGACAATGTTCGTTTGTTTGAAACTGAGCTTTAAAGCAGAATGATGAGGCCACTGTTGCTCTGGTTTTTTTTTTTTTTTTTGTTGTTTGGTTTGACTGCAGCATCCCAGCTTCCAGGCTGGAAAACAAAGCAGGAGAAAGGTGTAATGTCAGCTGAACTTCCCCTGCTGCTGCTGGGCTGTTGATCATCTATTCATCCTTTCCATCATGTCTCTGGGAGACAACCCTCGTCTTCTCCTGGGCAGGATTCGATTTTTGAACAAGTGCATAGATAGTTTCAGGAAAAGTGAACCAGTCCCAGAGAGTCTGTGTTATGTCCCCAAAGAGGTCTGCTACAAAATATGCAAGGATTCCTCGTCCAGCACTTCTGCCTCTGCTGGGGCCTCTCCAGGAGGATCAACTGTGGGTAAAACCCTGCTGTCTATCTTTGAAAGTCCTCATCAGGTTCCTCATAGCAAGAAGTCATGCAAGTACAGCATCGAGCCAAAGAAAGGGACCTGCATCAGAACCACAGGGGAGGAGTACTGCAACAGCCAGGGTCTCTGGGTCAAAATGAACAAGGTGAGCCAATCAAACAGTCATTCCTCCACACTCACACAGCTTTTCAAATGGACCCATTCCTCTCCTGGTTGTGGTTGTAAACAATTATCCATGCATTTTTCTAGCTTTTTAAAATTTTTAAAAAAATGTTTTACCTCTTAGAGGGAAAAAATGAAGAATATAACAAATTACCAACCTCATCACATTCACAACATTTATTTTTGCAAACTAATATAACTCTTTATTTTCCTCTTTTTAGATCCATGTATCCTAATTTACCCGTGATAGTATTACATATTTGATTAGTGTTTCTGTGGTAGCTAAGTTTCTAGCAGATGTTCATAATAAAGTAGACAGGCAACTTAGAGCTCCATATATCTATGCATATCCGGAGATCTGAAGTACATTCAGAAGGTAGAAGTAGATATTCTCTTGCTTTAGGATGCAGAATGGTAGCCTGTTTGGCCCTGTTTCCTAATGATTTTTTAGTAAGTGACGACATTCATAGAGGTTGCATAAAGTCAGGTGGTTATGTGTGAAAATACTTGGACATAGCATGAAAAAGGGATTTAATCTTAAATAGCACCACACTGTATAATTTGGGCTTTTCATACAAATACAGGCACTATATAGACCAGGG
>JAUZNJ010038484.1:0-11076 GCA_034780135.1 Jordanella pulchra
ATGTATGTATATATATGTATATATATATATATATATATATACCTTAATGTATGCACACACGGACCATCATGTTATTGTGCCTCTTAGAGATAAATGATTAGAAATGAACATCCCACAGTGGATCATTGTGTTTCTGTAAAATATTATACCACCTGACTGGACAGCGGTTAGCCTCTGCCTGTACCATCGCTACTATCACCTCACTCCTGTGCCAGGATACAGCGGTGACACAACTCTAGGCTGTTGGCCCTTATTTGTCAATTAGACTGATTAAGAATTTGTTGGTGTTTTTGACCAATGACAAGGTCTTTATTAGAAATTGAGATTAATTGCAGAAATTTGTCACATTCCCAAACGTTTTAATGGTGTATCTCAAAGAAAAGTCTTTGTTTACATCACTTACAAATCATGACTTTGATCTGATTTGATGTTGTTGGTTTTATCAGCCAAACTGATAGAAAAACTTTGACTAATTTTGTTCAGAAACATCAGTGGCCACTAGGGGGCAGAACGGGACGCAAAGACACATTTGATTTGCACTTTCTTCGTGATACAACACTGCACTCAGACAAAGATTCACAGACAACAAAATAGAAACAGAAAGCTGATACATATAATGCCTGTTAGGGATGACTGATCTTGATTGCCTATGGTTAACCACTGTGTGTGTACGTTTGTGTGGAAGGGGAGAGGAGCTCTTGTTTTTAATACATTGTGGGTCCATTTTCAGGGAAAATGACATGTGGAGACTGGCTGCTCTGATGCCTGGACCCCACATGGGGAAATGCTGGTTTTGGTTCAGGGTTCGTGTTTACGGCTAAGATGTGAATTGAGTTTAGGCTGGGGTTAGGGTCAGGTATGACCCAGTAATGGTTTGGGTCACGGTTAGGGTGTAGAAATTAATGGAAGTCAATAGAAAGGCCCCGCAAAGATAGTAAGACAAGTATATATGTGTGGGCGGTTGGGGAGGGGTGAGGGGGGGTGGGGGTGGGGGCAACAGGAGCTTATGGATGTTTAACAATAATTAAGTCAAGTTATGTGCACAATAGGGCCTATTTATCTCCATGGAGCCAAGCATATCATTCACATCTTCTGCCGAGAGAGACATGAATCTGTAGTGTGTGTGTGTGTGTGTGTGTGTGGGTGTGTGTGTGTGTGTTGGTGTAATACTGTTGATACACAGAGACACAAAAGGCTTAGGGAAGCACAGTCAAGAAGGGAACTGCAGGCCTTATGTCAGGCCTAGATCACACATGAGATTGAGTGTGTGCTGAGGCTGGTGAGTGGAAGAAGGATTCTGAAATGATGGAGCAAATCTCCCGATGGTCAGCATCAGTGTGTCAAGACCTGGACATGGAGAGGTATTCGATGGGTGAGGTGGGAAAACAGGACAATGATTTCAGAAACAAAATTGATAGACTGGTTCTACTGATCCACAACAAAAGCACTTTAACTCATAAATGTGTCTCAATAATATTATTAGATCTATTTTGACCTAGTAATAACTGTACAGTGTGTGAAGTCATTGGAGCTGTCTTTTTTATCTTTTGCATTAATGAATAAGTAATAATCACAACAAACAAGAACACTGCTGAAAGGGTGCAGGGTTTCTTGCTTTTCCAGGATCAGAACAAAAAGCAAAGCCTTTAGGTTTCAGGTTACAACCTTCATTTTAAACACAGTAGAGGACAATTTTTAATCAGAATTTTTTGCTAAACTGCTTGTTGATAACTTACCTGATTTATAGTATCTCTGTACATTTCTGTTTTTTTTCTATTAACACTATTTCTAAAATAAATCAATGTAAGTCATGCTCAGATGTAAGCTTTTTATAAATAATTTATTTTATTATTTTGATCTATTTTTTGTGTGCTTCTTTGGGGTGAAGTTTAAATGAACTTGAGTTTAGTTAATACTTTTCGTTCCGTGGTATATTGATATATAAATAAATGCAGAGACGGGTTTCTATATATGTATAGTCTTAACTGCAAAGTATAGTGTTACAAAATTGTAGTTATTTAATATTAAATTAATGACAGATATTATATTGTTGATCCTTTAGCTCTGGTGTCTTTAGAAATTAAAATATATTGACTTTAGAAAACTAATCTACAGTTTTCATGCTGACCTCGTAATTGTATGTTCATATCTTGGATTTTTTCTTATTTTTTCCTGACATATATCATTTAATAATTTGGAGCATTTCATCATCAGTTATTATTTAGTTATTGTATGTTTTTAGACTCTGCTTTTCCTCTTCATGCCACATCACAGTTATAGTTGGATTTGAAACATTTTCATATTTACGGTTTTATTGTCAATTTTGTGTTTCTTTATGTTATTTACAGGACGAATATCAAAAGCCATTTGGTTTTGTTCCTTAATACAACTTGTTGGTTTTTAGGACCTTTTCAATTTATTCTTGGATCTTATGTCATTTAGTCTGATTGTTGGAGCATTTAAACCACTTTTCTTCACCACAGCCAAGATGCTATTGAATCAACAACTAAAATCACAACCTTCCTGATCGATCATGGTTTTCATCTTGTGTTCATATTATTAATACTGTGTTGGCAGAAGGGGTTCATTGCATTCAATTCATTATTGTCAGGTGTTATGCTTTGATGTAAGTTTATTATTTATTTTTAATTAAAAATCTTAAAATTCATCACACTGCTCTTTTCCTCAGTCTGCATTTTTAGTTGGGTGTTTGTACTTAATTGGTTTAAGTAAAAATATTAAAGATATCCCCTTTTTCTGCAGTTGAAAAAGCAGAAAAGCCATAAGGGGATCAGTCAGAAATGCTTGCAAATATTATTGCTAACCATTGAGCCATTGGAGTTTGAATCTGTTACTCTTTAGTTGTACGAACTTTATTAATAAATAGTAAGCAGGTAAAATCAGGTTGTTTTTTTTCAGGAAATGAATCTTGGCCTCTATTCTAAATGCTGACTGGACACATTAGAAACAGTCACTCTCTCAAACAAAACTTAATGGTTTAAAACCTTAATTTACAAAAACCCTCTAAAAGGATACCACCTTTAACACAGAGTGAAACAGCGAGGCAGCATTATGCTGAGGGGACGTTTTCCTCAGTGGTGGCAGAAAACATGGTGAGACATCATGAGGTGGATGAAGTTAAATGCAAGAAGAAAAGGTTTAGAACAAAACATTGTATGTAGTAAATGGTCTTGTCAAAGCCTAAACCTTGTTCTAATGGAAATTTTTTTTTTTGTCTGTCACATTTTTCTGACGTTGAGGTTGTTAATTGTAGAGTGACAAGATGAAAGAGTGTGAATATCTTTGCAAAGTTTATATATATATTTCTCTATTCCATTTATTAAAATCCATGAAAATTTCAACAGAAAGCTGTTCTGAAAGGGCATCATTAAAACCATAGGCAATCCAAAGTATCCTATTTATACAAAAAGGAGTTTACAGTGAGCCTTCTAGTCCTCATTTGGTTCCCCCAAAGTTTCTGGGTCTCGTCTTCATCTCCACCCTCTTGAAGGAGTAGCGTTCACCAGTCCGTCCATCTGTCAAGATGTACCATGTCCCCCAGTAGATCCCATTGGTCAAGCCAGTGTAACGCCCATGGTAATAGCGCCCATTTAGATTGGCTGCCAAGCAGGCATCGAACCACCAGCCTGCACCGTAGTACTGCCCACAGTTCCCAGAGTCATAGCGATCGTGGTCCCTGTCAGTGGTGCTGAAAGGCCTGCCATCATGGTTGTAGTGCTTGCTGTAGCTTAGAGCGTTGCCAGCATCACCAGAGTACTCATGGGCTGTCAGACGATACCTGGGAGAGAAGATGTAGTATGGGAATGCAGATTATTAAAAGGTTTTATTCTCATTTAGTGATGTACCAATGTACTATAATAACAAATACCAGAGTTAGAAGGTTTAGTGGTTTTAACAACAAAATATTTGAATTGACATAGAATCACATAAAAAAAACAGAAATATTATTTAGAGCTATTTTTTCTTTAAATTAGCTTAGAAGTTAAGTGTTTTATTATTATTATAATATTTCAACATCAAATGATGTCCCATAGAAGAAAATCCAGGCTTCATTTTTATGAATTGGTTTATGCTTTCCTTATTTTGAAATCTAAAAATACAAATGATGCCAATGGTTGGAATAAGTACAACCATTTAGTACAACACCGTTAAGCTTCATGTGACTTAATCTCAGCAGAAATGCAGCTGTTTTGTGAAGGCCTCAGAGGTTTGTTGCAGCACATTGCAAAAATGCATCATGAAGAACTGAAAGACTGAAAAAAAAACCGAGTCACCCAACAAATAGACGCCCCTTAAAACTGACAGGCCTAAAATATGTAGAACATTAATGCTGGAGAGGTCCAAGCTAAACTGAAATAATTTGTTGACGATACATTAAAAACTGGTGCATTCAACAAATACAGGTGTCCTCATACTTTCCCACGAGCCACATAGGGAAAATACCAGACTCGTGGGAGATAGTGATGTTGGTTGGAGAGACCAAATTTGAACTATCTGGCCTCCATACAAAATGCTCCATGCTATTTGTGAAAGAAAACCCCTGAATTAACACCAGTAGTGGTGTAGTGTCAGCATTAGGCATCAAGGATGTTAAGCTGATGTAATGGGAGGAAATCTTTAAATGGACTTGGAAATTGACACTTCGGTCTGACTGAACCTTTGCTATTTTGCAAAGAAATTTTCTAAAATACTAAAAAGTGCCAAATAAAATACTAAATAAAATACTAAAAATTCTAAAAAGTCTGCAAATGTGCAAAGCCACAGCAGAGATACCCTAGTCAATGTTGAAGCTGTAAACACAGGAACATCCATCCATCCATCTTCTCCCTCTGCATCTGCTGTATCCATCAGGGTCGTGGTTGGCCGGTGCCTATCTCCGGCAGACTGTGGGCGTAAGGCGGGGTACACCCTGGACGCAGGGCAACCCATAAAAAACACAACCATGCACATACATACTCACACCTAGGGACAATTGAGAGATGCCAATTAACCTAACAGTCATGTTTTTGGAATGTGGGAGGAAGCCGGAGTACCCGGAGAGAACCCATACATGTACATGAACCCAGAATCTTCTTGCTGCAAGGCAACAGTGCTACCCACTGCATCACCGTACAGCCCCACACAGGAACATGCTGCGCTAAAATTGTTTTTATTCAAGGGCAGGAGAAAATATGAAAATAGTAAACCTTTTAAGTTTGTATATTCAGAGGTTCTTCTGTCTATGACAGAAAATCCCAATACAGTTCATTGATGGTTATGATGAAATAAGACAACATGTGAAAAGGTAAAGGGGAAATGAATATGTTTGCTCTTGAGCACTGGTGATACTGTAGCTCCTGTTTTTATTGTTGCAGCCTGATGATGTGTCAATATAAAACTGTTGACATCTGCAGTTTGTGAGTTGTTAATGTTATCAGTGTTAATAATCAGGCCTTAACAATGCTTTTTTTAGGATATGTGAGAATTTCCTGCAGAGCTTAGGCCAAAAGCGTCAATTCTTTCGCACAGCTATAATCTTACCTTTGAGATACTATATGAGCACCTTATTTTTGCATTAGAGACTAAAAGGAAACTAATTTAGCTTTGGGTCTCTTTTTGGTCTATAAGAATAAAACTGATTTCGAGTACCTTTCTGTGGTGCAGTTTACCTATCTGCCTCTGAGGCCACCTTGAAGTTGCTGTAGGTCGCCTGTCGCTTCTGTTGGTACCAGTCTTCCAACTCAATGCGGAGCTGATGTTGACCTGTGGAGGTGAGGGCGTGCAGCGCTGCGTTCCCCAGCCAGTGCTCTCCCTGCAGACTACCAAAGCCCTCCTTGTATTCCTGCCAAGTCCTGTTGAAGTCCACCGAGCCGTCCTGCCGGGTCTGAATCACTGTCCACCCTCCGCCAGCGGTCTCCATGTCACATTTAGCCTGGGCCAAAGCAAAGACTGGTATGATTTTCACTTCTTTTCCACAGATAGCTCTAAACTTTCTGTGGAGTGCATTTGATTATAACAGTAGATTAGAAATACCTCTACTGATGGTCCATGCAGGTCAGGTTGGATTGTATAGATACCAGTCTCTTTGATCCCAAGTCTGTAGATTTCTGCACAATCCTGCGGGTGTAACCTCTCCATGGGAGCAGCTGAAGCCACAAAAGAAACATTTCTATTAACCTCAATACAGGTCAACTGACAGGATTAGACATAAATATTCCCCTCACCTGTGGGTGGATACTGTGTGATGCTCCTTAGGAAAAGCAGCAGGTCTTTTTCACCCTCCCTGCTGCCCAATGTTGCACTCTCTGACAACCAAGAGAAACCTCACACTATCAATATGACTGGTAAGTTAAGAGTAGCATCACAGGTGACCAAAGATTAGGCTGAGAAGGTTAGAGAGGAGGCAAAGATACAAAGGGTGCAAAGAGACGATTCAAAATTATTCTTTTGTAATTTGCTTGCGATGTGAGGTCACTACAATCCTTTAAGTTTAGGAGCTGTTTTATGCAAAAATCTTTCGAAAATCCAAGAGAAAAAGTTGATCACACAAAAGGCCCTTGTGGATTGAAGGTGAGATTTAAAATAAGCTAAGAAACATTCAATTTATGCACAAATCTATATGAAAAAAGAACATTTACTGGAAGTCTGGACTATTAAAGGCAAAATGCACAAGAAAAACAGGCAAGACTTGAGAGTACTGCAGAGTACTGAACTTTCAGGAGTTCATTTGTCTTGGTTTACTTCTTAGTAGAAATCAAAGAGTTTGGGGAAACAGTTAATAACAGCTGAACTGATGAAAGGGCTGGGGAAATTGGATGTCTTTGTAAGCCACAGAGGCAGCCTTTATGCTGTGTGTTAATACATTGTGTTGTCTTCCTTGCAGAGTTAAATTCCTATGCACTCACGTATGACATTTTGTAGACAATTGTTTACAATCTGAGGAGGAGTGACTGCACCGGCATTACTGCATATATGTGTGTTTGGATGTGCATGTTCCTTGAGTGGCTGTGCGAACCCACCTAGTCGCTTGGCCATCGCTCCGAGTGCTTGGCTGTGACACCGGAGGTCACACTCAGTCAGCACAGCTGCCATCAGTGCCAGGATGGCTCCCAGAGAGCTGCTTTCCTGCTCCCCATTACGCCACGGATCTCCTGATTCTTTGAGAGAGCTCATGCAGCGCTGCAGCTGAACCAGGCGCTCTTTGACATCTCCAGCCTGATGAAAGACACTTCTTATAGGTTAACAGGAAATATGGCTGCATGGTAAAGGAACCGTTTGGCAGATTGATAAATAGACTATTTTTCAGCAAAATGAAGTAAATGATATGGAACAAACTTGTATAAAATCTGTGAAATTAACAGGAAACTGTAAAAATACTAGTATGAAATATAGATGTATATATTTTGTAATGAAGCTTAAAGAAATAGTGTCATTTTTGACAGAAATACATTACACACACTTTGATATTTTATAGGATAAACTGATAAAATAGTGCCTAATCATAAAGTAGAAATTAATGACACGTTGCATATGCAGCAAACACAACCAAGCATTGACTTATCAGTTTAGCATAAATAACAAGCATAAATTTACCATCATGTGTGAAGACAACCCCTAAGTCAGTAAGACATCAAATTTCAAATCCCCACACTAATGGCTTGGTTTTCTGTATTTCACACTTAGGTCACCAATTGTGATCAGGTCCCCAGCACCTGTTGCTGCATGAGCTCAGCACAACCATATGACGAGACATTTTTAAAGCAGTCCTAATTTTATCCCCTCTTTGATCGCCGACAGTTATTTCTCGGTGGCTGTGCGGCAGTGCCAAGTTTAGTGTCTCTGGCCTGTTCCCTGATAGTAAGCTGCTTACTCTCCCTGGAAAGTCCACTCAGAGGTCTCAGGTCTGCCTAACCCAGACACACCATCAAGATAAAGTTAGTGCATATTTTATGAAAAGTTTCTAGTTATTCTGCCTCCTGATGCAGTCCTGGGGAAAGCTGTTCCACTTACTTTAAATTCAATCTGAGGAAACTCCGTTCTTTGCTCCACCCTTTGAGGACCATCTGAGACGGCAAGAACAGAAGCACCCAGTCTGCATCCACTTGTCCCAGATTGACCCTCACAGGCCTTGGTAGTCACTGTTTCTACTGGACCCAGTGAAGCAGATGTAGCCACTAAACTTTCCCTACAAGGTGGATGTAAGCAGGCTGTAGATGCATATGAGAACAGCAGAGCTCCCACATACAGAGACAGCAAAGGAAGCATCCTGAGAGAGTTGAAAGAAATCATGAGAAACAGTTTAAAGTTGTCGACTGCGGTCCAGATGCTACAGGGTCTTTCTGTTATTTATTCCCGGAAAAAATATTTCTTCTGCTCTCTTTGTATCTCTCTGGTAAAAAGCATAGATGTTTTCCTCCTTCTTGTTCAAATCTTTGCAATGTTGACCCTCTTTATCCAGATTTTCTTTCTGTCTTTCTTCTTCAGTTCATGTCAGTTCTCATCCTCCTCCTAGTCCTGCCCGTGTTTGTGAGGCTACTTTGGCTCGGATTCCTTGATAAATGCAGCACTCTTTGCTGTCTGACACGGACTGATGCACCCACCCCCAACACATACACAAACCTGCCCCCCCACACACACACACGCCATCTCTTCATCTCCTCAACCTACACTCCCACTTTGCTACACACAGAGATGCACGTTCACTTATGTTTTTCACAAGTTTTTCTTGAAGTTATAAAAAAATACTTAAGGAATTTGAACCAACACCTCCTACCCCTCACCCTGGCCATTGTTTGGGACAGATGCTTCAGCCACTCCACTGTCCCTTCTTGTCCCGTCCTGTCGCATGGCCTTTGTGCCACTTGTGTTTACAAAGTGAATTCCAAAGAGGCAATAAAGATCCAACTCATACAACAGGTACAAGAAGACAAGAATCCTTCTCCAAACACCGAACAAGTCATCCTCATCATCTGGATTCTGCAGAGCTATACTCCCAGTAACAAGGAGGATAAACATGCAGAGAAGTATTCACTCATGATTGATGAACACTCAGGAGAACTTAAGGAAACATCCTTAGGGATGGCTTAAGATAAGAACTTGGATTATAATGTTAACTGTTTTTAAATAAATGTCAGGACTCCAGATTTAGCAAGAAATTTGGTGACATGGTGAAGGGGAAATAGGAATTGTATCGTACTCTGATTTAGCATATCAGCGTAGATGTAGACATACTGTAGATATCAGTCCATTGATTGTGGTGCACCTGTTGGCACAAATTCCTTGCAGAAACATTGTACCGGGGTTTAAATCCAGTCAGTTTACATGTTTCTACCAATGCATGTGTCGGTTCTTTCCGGTTACCTGAAAACATGACAGTTTGGTGAGTTTGTCTTTCTAGATTCCCCTGGTATAAGTGTATTTGTCTTCTTGTTTTATCTGTCTACTTTTTGCTGTTTAATGGTGACCTGTCCAGGGCGCACCTTGCCTTTTGTCCAATCAACTCTGAGCATTGGATGGATTTTATATCTTATTTTGTCTCCAAATATAATGGGTAATTTTATTATTTAATGTGAAAGCAAGTATCCTAATATCTAAGCCTAAATAGGAAGTGTGTGAGAAAGACAGAGCCTTGCAAAAGTATGCAGAACCATTGAACTTTTATTTTTACATTTTGTCATCATAAAAAGTCACACACTTAATTGTATTTCATTAGGATTATCTCTGATGGATTAACACAAAGTATGTAAGATTTTTTAAACTCACAAATCTAAAAAAAATATGTGTTCTTGAATTCAGCTCTCTTTATACTTGAATAACTTTTTGTTCTTAGATGTGCTCTTATAGTTTATAAACTAGCTTAGTGTGTAAAACCGTTAGCTGCAAACATTTAGTGTCTTGTATTTTAATTGTTTGTTGTGAAACATTGCTTTACGTACATTTTCTCAGCTTAAATTTTGTTGCCTTTTTAAATAAAGGTCCCCGTCCAGGGGGCATAATTGAAATAAAAGCAGTTTTTCAAAGTAATGTACAGTATGTTCTTTATCATTTTGTTGTAAAACGTAAGAAAGAAACAAATTGATTAACTGCATTTGGTAGGAAAAAATCAGAGATTGGATTTTTTAAGTCCTACCACCCAGTCTTAATGTGTAGATTTATTAGAAATGCCTGATGATAATCTAGTCCGTCTTCAGTGATTTATTTGGAAAGCTTTGCTTGTTCATTTTCCTGTTGGTACAGTGTGATTATAGTAGATTGACCCTAAACTGGTTCTGCTGGATATTCGTTTTCAGCCATCCCCCAATGCACATTGGTTCCTGCCTGGCCATCCCTATGAAAAATTTCATGGTTTGCAATGCCATAAAAATTTTAATTTGAGAAATAAGGCACACGTGTTTGCATCCCTCCTGCATCAA
The DNA here is from genome assembly GCA_034780135.1 of Jordanella pulchra. NCBI lineage: Eukaryota > Metazoa > Chordata > Actinopteri > Cyprinodontiformes > Cyprinodontidae > Jordanella > Jordanella pulchra. The sequence continues at coordinate 10,413 of JAUZNJ010038484.1, forward strand.
TAATCTGTAGAAACACACCTCACTGTGATAACAAGTCTTTTTAAAAGCTTTGTGGGTCTGAAATCTGAAAACTCACCTTATTCATCTTTTTAAATAGTTCAAACTCGATTATGTCTATGAGCTGGACCATTTTAAACACATACACAAGCTTTAATCTTTTCAGAGTCGATCTGAATTCCCAACAGTTCTCTGTTCTGCAGAATTCCAAATATGCATGTGGAGAAAAAGTTAGAAACCAAAACCTTGCTTACATTGACCTCTAGTGGTCAGTTTTATTTTTCTTTTTGTGTTTAACATCCTAGTAATCACTGCAATGAACAAGAGAGGCCTACGGAGAATTCAGCAGATAATCCTCAACATATTTATGCCTAAACAAAGGTAGATTATTTTAGGGTTGATCCTGCCACTCTTCAGCTTTTACATCACTAAGTAAAAATATATATTTTAAAAACAGCTCTTAACATAAATGGAAAAAAGATGACAGTATCAAAATCCTTACTATTACAGTTGTGGTCAAAAGTTTACATACACTTGTAAAAAACTGGCTGTCTTGAGTTTCCAATAGGTTCTACAAGTCTTATTTTTCCGTGATAGAGTGATCGGAACACATACTTGTTTGTCACAAAAAACATTCATAAAGTTTGGTTCTTTCATAAATTTATTA
>JAUZNJ010038485.1:0-11075 GCA_034780135.1 Jordanella pulchra
TATTGATATAAAAATGTTTGTATATCTGGAGCGTGTAAAAAAGTAATTCCCCTCTGGGATTATTAAAGTATTTCTGATTCTGATTCTAATTCTAATCATCTCCATCTGCTCCACTGCTCGGCTCTCATCACAATCATCATCTCCACCTGTGCTCCTGTGTTTATAAATCTGGAAGCTGGTGCCAGATTATTCTCGAGCCATTTGGTGAGTCTAGTCCAGCGAACCTGCAATTCTGTCTGCCTGCCAGTCTGTCTGTCTGTCTATGACCCTTTTTGCCTCCTGATTATCTGAGCCAGCCTGCTTCTTGTCAGACCTGTCTGTATACCTGCCTAGACCCGTTTTCTGCCCCTCTGACCGTGTCTCTGGATTCTGCCTTGGATCCATCTGAGTTATCTGACCCCCACTCTGACTACAACTCTGATACTGGATCTTCTCAGTCATCTGATCTCCCGGTTCTGACTTCTACTATGTCTTCCTCCATGACCATAAGAGAAGCCTCTCTCCTCAAAGAGCTGGATTACTCAAACTCACCTACAGAGTTCCTGTTCGGCTTCCTCCTCAGACAGCATTGACTCCCACTAACCAACATCAGCTCCTCTGGGCTTCCCTCCAATACCCTCTGAGGTCAGTCTTATTCATATCCTATTATCATTCCATCTTTCTGTGCTGGACATTCAGATATATCTCCCTCCAGAAGTACCTGTTGCCGTGGCTTACTCCCACTGCCGCTCCTGTTCCTGAATCTCCTAAATAAACTGCTATAAAGTTTGCTGCTTGTCTGGCTCGTATTTTGGGTCCACTATTCACAGATCAGGTTCTCCCTCTTTTGGCAAGTTGCTCCACAGATATTCCACGTGGATGAGAATCTGACAGTTCAGTCGATCACTGGCTATTGATGTTTCGATTGATGTCACATATGTTCTGCAAGGAAAACCTTGAGGGACACAGTTCAGTTAGAAGAAGCTTCACCTTATACACTGCTGAAACAATAAGCCAAACTACTAAAAACCAATAGATGTAAATAAACAATGTCAATGCAATCCCTCAAATCACTAATATAGGTTACCTGAAGACATACCATAAATCTCCCCAGACCATAACTGGTCCTCTACCCTTCATGTTGCTATATACATAGCAAAAATCAAGATTTACTGATCCAACAAGGTATGTAGAACCCTACCTATCAATTCAATTTACAGTACCAATTAAAAAAATCAACTTAACTGGTATTATTGCCAGCTCATACATGCGCAGAGTCGTCTGGCCAATGCTGGTTCTCGAGTAAGGCTACAGAGACCCCAGTCAGTTCCTTTAAATTGCTGGCTATGCAATGCATGGGAAACAATATAATAAGCTCAATAAGATGACTATTAACAGTACACTGCCTAATAACCGCCTGTGTCTTCTGTTGCCTGTTCTTGACACACCAACGTTCTTGCAATTATCAATCTGGTTCGCAAACCTGCCAATTTATATCCAATAAATTTTTCTCTCTTGGTCCTCGACTTTTTTTGCATATGAGTTCATAAATACTGGACACCCACTCACTGCCTCAGCTCGTTTCTAATCAGCTACCAGGTAGACAAGGTGCCAATTTGCGGCATACCATGAATGCATGCTTAACACCACTTGTTCTTCAAGTGATTTCTTGCTTTTTTAAAGTAGTACACCTTTAAAAATATCAAAAATTGAGTGTAATAACTGAGCAGATTTTGAAATCTGTATAACCAGAATTCTGTGATAGAAAAGTGGAGCTGAAATTTCACTTTCAACAACTTATCAGCCATTACCCTCACCGCAAAAAAAAAAAGACGTTTCCAACTTGTACGCTGGTAAAAGTGATTTCCATGTAAAAGGAAAAGAGAAGTCAATTCCTCAGGATCGGAGTGGTATCTTCAGAATTTCTTTGGAGTCATTGGTTAAAAGTATTCTTAAAAATGTGCATGTTACCACTCTGCCCTTGACTGACAGTAAAGAAAAAGGCCAGACAGCTCCTCTGGTACAACAGGGAGCAACTCCACAAAACACCTGCCCTATGGTTTTCTGTGGCAAAAAACCCCCCATAAAACTAGAACAATCCAAAACTTCTTAGACATTATTAGCAACTAGATTGGACCAAAGGACTACAAAAGCCATAAACACACAGTAAACTGCTTTTTAGTTATACATACTCTAAGGCTGCTTAATATTTGACAAACTTATTGTTATCTTATTACCACTGTACACAACATACAGTACATATCACAAAGAACTATTTGGAATGCAAGTGGTGTCAATTGATTAACTCGGGGTCACTATTCCAGTTGGAACTCTTGCAGTTTGATGCTGATTAAAAAGCTTTAAAGGGTAAACATAAAGCCCTAATAATCAAACTCTATAACACACTCATGACTCTTCCATATGTGCCTAACAGAGCACTTTGCTCCAAGACTGCAGGTTTGTTGGAGGTTCTAAAGAGTTTCTAAAAGAAGAATTGTAGGTAGATTATGTTTTCCAGGCAGACATGCTGACTACTTTTAAGACTAAAATGTTCCTTTTTGTTAAAGCTTAAAGTTAAAGTGATGTTGGTTATTCTGAGCTATGCTGATAGAGGCTTCAGTTGCTGGAGGGCATATTGATCCCTTTTCTTCTCACCACTTTATTCTCCTAATACTCTCAAATTTGGATTTTTTGCAGTTTTTTCAACTGGTTCTGTTTTTTTCTCGATCTTTTACTCTTCAAAGTAGGAGCATCTGGCCTGGAGTTCTGTTCAACTGTGACACCTTCCTGGGGGTTGCTATAAACTACATTCTCTCTTTCATGTTCCAAACCTCAAAACTAGCTCAGAGCTTATCTATTTAGCTATGTTTCTAACCCAGAGGAAGCCGCTAAAGGACCTTCAATTGCCAATAACATTTGACTTTTATCTTACATAGCAAGGACTTCTTGATAAGTGCTTCTGTGTTCCTTATCTGTTTGCTTTATTTACTCAAATTCACAGTTGGTTGTGGCAGCAGACTGTTTACAGTAAGCCTGGTTCTGCTGGAGGATTTTTCTTTTGAGAGGGGAAGTTTCATCTCCACTGTTACTGCATGCTTGCTTAGTATTAAGGGTTGCCGCAAAATGAGCAACACAATGCAACTGAATGTCCAATGACACTAAATGCGCTCATGACCTTTCTGTATTTTTTAATTAGAATACACTTTTTCACACATCTGCTAAATTTATTTCACAGTAGCAAAATATCAAGCCGCAGATAATAATGTAAAAATTAATACTGGTTTAAGAGTTTGACAAAAGTATAAAGATTAAAAGAAGCTAAAGCTTAAATATACTCTGTAAGGTCCTTGAGATAATGTGTTGTCATTGGCATCATTGGCATCATATAAATAAACCGAATTTAAAAATGACAAGGTGGTCAAGTTGTAGGAGAAAACTTAAATTATTTAAAAGCCAAGAGAGCAGAATTAATCTTGCAGGAAGTTTTACATAACAATGTTATGTTGATTTTATTTTCAATATTTTCACATAAGGGTTATTTTTTTAATCATGTTCCCCAAACAAAAGAAATATTTTTTGAGACAACTGTTTTTCTTAAGCAGGTTTAGCAGAAGAACAATTTATTTGGTTGTAGGCTGCATCTGAACTTGAAGGGAAAAGTATAATTCACTGTTTTTTTCTAAGAAAGTTTGTTTTTTAATAAAGATGTATTAGTAAAATAATAAATACTATAATTCTTTTCTATGCTTCTCCGTCCGGTGACAGAAAAATAATTACTTGATGTTGTTATAGAAAATGTAAGAATAAAAAGGTTCATTGACTTGCCTGGAATTGACACGAAAGCGGTAAAGCAAGTAATCAAGAGAAAGTAATCCTATTATACGAAACTGGGGAAAAACACCACTTCACCAATTACAGCCTGGTTTCTCTGCAGCCATGATTATGAAAGATATAGAGAAATTGTTTAATGATCAACTGAAAGCATTCATGGAAAAACATAAATTGATCAGTGAAAGTAAGCATAAGTTCAGATCACAGCAATCAACATTAGCCAAATACAAATAAAATTGCATTAGTAATTCCCAATAATACGTTTTTTTGCAGTAGTATTTTATCACATGAGACTATAATGATAGTTTTTTTAATACATAAACTGGAAAAACATGTACAAGGTTATGATAAAAATGCTCCCTCTGAATCTCTCGACATAGCTTTAGGAGTTCCTCAAAGGTCAGTGTGTTAGGGCCTAACATATTAATTTTGATATAACTGACCAGAGCCGATCTTTAAAAATGACATTGGCCGATACTGATATTAATAAGATATTGTGCACCCATAGTGCTAACATAGTGCCAGTCTTGTCTTTGTTCATCCAAAAGTTCCACCAAAGAGGGACTCACCTGCAGGCAGCGTTTCTGCTTCTTCAACGTTTAACCTATTGTGTAAAAGATCAGGAAACCGTGGTAAATGGAAAACTGTAAATGTTCCTAATGCTACATCCATATGAAAGTGCATACACACATGTCAATTTCTCATGCGAACCCTCCTGAGAAAAAAAAGGAGTTTAAAAAGGATTCCAATTGAGCTATATTCATTCTTTTTCTCCTAAAATGATTAAGTATGAGTTTAAAGACAATTTTAGAAGGATTGTACATGTAAAATACCAGATCAAAACTCAGAGTTTAGGCTTTCTCTAATAAGCCCAGAGGATTTTGTCTCCTGTGTCTGAGAAACCCTCAGGAGACTTTTGGCAAAGTCCAGACGGGGTACTGATGCTGACTTTCAGCTGTCCACTCTACCACATAAGACTGATTGGTGGACTGCTGCAGAGGTGGTTGTCCTTCTTAAAGGTTCTCCTCTCTCAAGAGGGATGCCTAAGCTTTGAAATAGTAATCATGGGGTCTGACTAAAGCCTTTCTCTCCTGACAGCTCACTTGAAATGTCTGACAGCTTTCAGTCCTGTGGCCCCCAGACCTTTTCCATTCACCAATCCAAGAGTACACAGTACTTATTTAGATATAATAATTGTCTTTATTGTCTTTTTGTAATTGGATTGCTGATTTCTTTTTGTCTGAACAACAAATTTACCAGTACTACGGTATGGTACAAAGAAACATGAACCTAGACCTTTAAAGCACCACAAATGTTTCTTTATCCTTCTTTAGATTTGTAGCTCCTGTTTCGAAAGTCTACAGACAATTCCTTTTACTTTGTTTTGGGTATTTGTGCTCTTACATGCACTGTCAGCTGTGGGGCCTTATAAAGGCAAATGTGTGTTTTACTGAAATCACCACGGGTTGACAGGGATAATCAGTGGAAACAGCATGGGCCCCAGCTCAATTTTGAGCTTCATGGCAAAGGCTGTGAATACTTGAGCAAATTAGATTTCTTAGTTTAGTTTTTTTTTGTAATTGAGCAGAGAAAGATCCAAAGATCCTTTTCACATCGTCATAATGGGGTACCATTAGAAAGATTTGAAGAAAGATGATTAATACAATACAATTTAGAATAAGGTTGGGAGATAACTGAGGAAAAAGTTCAGTGAATTCCATTTTTTCCAATTACACCGTATTATATCTGCTTGGCATAAGTATATTAATATGTTTAAACTCTTTTCAAATGGTCAAGAGCAGAACAAAATATTTCTACAAAGGAAAAGGCAGAACAGGGAAATCTAGGAGGCAAAAACTTGAATAAGCAAGGAACCAAACAACGCTGCACAATCACTCACCAAAGGCGAGTGAATGTCAGTAATCTGGCAACTCTTTACCGGCAGAGAGCAGTAGAAAAAGGTAGGATCAAAGGTAGGCTAAATAAGGTATGGTTAGGATCCTTGCAGGGGAGAAACAGATAAGAACAATCACTGTGTTCTTCCTACTAAGGCCAGATTCATCAGCCGATTTAAGTCATAGCGCCATGACGTGATCTGATTGGAAGACTCCTTCGTATGCAGCCCACAAATGCAGCCTTCTATTCGCCCGTTTGATGGATGTGTCCAGTGTATCCTCCGTAACCATGGGTATCCCTTGATTCATTGTGAGTCCAAGCGAGCCGGCTGTTTTGTGCTCAGAGGAAAGGGAAAGTGGCAACGACCCGTGGTAAATATTGTAAGAAAAAATTACGTAAATTGTTCCGTCTGAAATTAATTAAAATATATATTTTCAAAAGTTAGCGGGTAAGATATGTGGCGGTAATGTTTGGTTTATTAAGAGGTTTTATCTGTCCCTGTGCAAATGGGTTTGGTGGATATTAAAGCACAGATTCCAATATCTGTGCATTAAACTACAGATCTGATATCTGTGACAATGGTTCTGATGCTGAAGCTCATCAAAAATAAAATTAGCAAGAAGTTTGGTATTCCTTATGTTCCTGATTTGTGTATCAACTGTCATGGTTGCTAGGCGACAGAGCGTACGCTGAGTAAGGGGCGGTAAAAGCCAGAGAAGGCTGGACCTGTTTGAATCAAAACTCTTCCAGTCTCTTTATTTTTACAGCCCTCAAAGGACCCAGTCCAGGTAGACCAGGCCCTTAGAAGATGCAGCCCCTGAAATCGAACACAGCCAATGATCCAATTAAATTCAGTGCAGAGAGGAATAGAGCAGAAGTATGACATCTATTTATTTAATGAGTAAACAGTTTAGGATTAAGATATGAGCACAAATTCCAGTCAAATATATCCTGTACACGTGATCCCATATTATACATAATATATATTGTCTTCTTATTTTTTATATCACTGCAATTGGCATTTGAGCTAAAGCTCTCTCAGTTTCCTCTTAGGAAAGTTTTTTTTAATGTGACTGGAGGTGCAGTTGTGCAGAGGACGAAAGAATCAGGGACGAGTCAAGTGGAGCAAATGCAAAAGCTATTGTGATTTTGATGTGAAGATAACAGGATGAGCTGAGACTCCACCGACTGTTTCTGTTGCTGACGGGAAGAGTGAACAAATTTAATGAATAGAACGATAGAGTTTATACTTGACTAGACTCCATTTTGTCAACACAATTGTGTTTTGCAAATACCACACAGCCCTGAGGAAAGTGTTGGGGAGAAAGCACAGATAAATGAACTCAAATTGAACTATGGCAATGATAAAATGGTGAAAAAGAAACTTTATTTTAGTAATATGAAACTCTGAGAACTATCATGCTGTCAAAGAGCTGCTGTAAGGAAGTAACTCAGAAGCCAAGTATTCTAGAGGAAGTTTACCCAAATTTTATTTAGGTGATACCCCATATTGTTGCGCAACAGACCAAGTTGGTGGCCAAAATCTTTAAGAAGGGTGTCCAGATAAAGGGTAACAGCAGGAATCACAGTTCACAACCTGCTGGGAAAAAAATCCCTCCAGGGCAGCGGTTCCTTGGTCCAGTACTCAAACTACCTGAATCAAATAAAGAGGTTGTCACTAGGCCTTTGCAGAACTCAAGGAAATGCTGACTATGAAATTCAAAAATGTGATTCAGCTGTGGCTTGCGTTTGACCAGCCAGATCCAATTGAATTGTCTGTTTTTCTTTATCACATTACAAATGAAAGATGTCTCAATTTGATAGCAACTTGATCCAGTTAACTTGATAAATATTAATTCAAAAGTAAATCTACCAGAAATCCCACTTTTTAGTATTTTGATGCATTACAACAACAACAACAGTTTTACAGTAAAGGAAATATGATCATATCTTCTTTGTGTGAATTTTCTCACCTTTTTCCCACATGAATTCAATTTGTTTTTCCTCTGTTCTTTTATGATTTCCTCTGCGTTTCTGCTTCTGTTGTTGATCATGCTTGCTTTGCTTTATTTGTTTTCATCAGTGTCACAGTTTACAGCATGTACTAGTCACTAAAACACCAGGTGTGCTTCTTTAAAGCTTTGTCACAGCCTCCAGTTTGCATAGCTTTATATTTCTTCTAATTCCCAAGCAGGCACTCCAAAGGAATAGTTTTACGCATCACTGTTTGTTTCCACCAACTTCTCCAGCATTCACACACTAATGGTGGAAAGGATTATTTGCTACATCTGGGGTATCTGAATGCAGCGCTATGATGAAGTTACAATGTAAGCCTGGCTGTTTTGACCTATGGGAAAATTTAACCGCAATAGCCAACATTGAACCATTGAACTTGTTTACTTACTGAGTCCAATAATAGAATTATTGCTTTATTAACTAACATTAAATACAGTGCAGTGAGATATACATCTATATATCATAAACATTGGTATGACTGCCTCCTTAAATATTAGGAGTCTTTTTTGTGTATTTTCTTTTGTCCATCTATCTATCTATGAGATAGTAATGAGTTTACAAGAAAAATGTAGAATATTTCATATTTACATTAAAAATGGCACCACATAACCCCGGTTTATCCGCAAAAAAGTCACTTAAAACAAACATAAAACTAGATCTGAGGATTTGAATCACTCTGTAGAAAAATGTTAATAAAAATTCAGATTTTCTTTTCTTGAATTCTAACTTTAATCTTAGATTTACAAACTTTGTTGTCATTTTGTATACACATGCTGCTGCCAAACCAAAGTTTTGTTGCATACAGCTTACAACAATGCAATGATATTGCAACAGAAACAGAATAGCAGTGCAATACAATATAAATATATAGTGCAGCAGTGATAAGAAATTTAACTGTGCAAAAACAGCAGTGCAAAATGTTCCCAAATAAATGGATTATTAAAGTTAAGCAATGTTGACAGTGCAAATAATGGTACAGCATTTTCCCAGAATGTCCCGGGGTTCAGATCTGTGTATGTGGATGCAGACTGCAGGTTAGAGTTTTTAACTGTTCAGCAGTCTAAAGGTAAAGGTGAAAAAAGCTGTTGCAAAACTCGGTGGTTCTGGACCGGATGCTGTGGAGCCTCATCCCAGAGGGCAGCAGGGAGAACAGTCAATCTGAAAAAAAAACCCACAAAATAACTCAGAAATCAGGTTAATATTTTCACCTAGAAAGACTTGGATTCTAGTTCCCAGCCTATAGTTTTTTACACGTGCAGTTTGGATGTTTCCCCCCGTTCGTGCATGCGTTCTCCCCAGGTATTAAACCTCTTATCAACATTCCAAGACAAATACTATTAGGTAAATTTGCATCTCTAAATAGGTGTGTGGTTCTGTCTATAACAGCAGGAATCACAGTTCCCAACCAGCTGTAAAAAAAATCTCTCCAGGGCAGCAGTTCCTTGGTCCAGTACTCAACCCTCCACTCACCTGAATCAAAAAGATGCCTTGTCGACTTGTGCAGGGTCTACCCTGCCCTTTGATAGGTTCCATCCCCCTGTGACCATAATTTTAAGTGCAATACACTTGTCAACACTTACTTTTAAAGCTGAAGTTTTCACTTTTTAAGGCAGGTAGTTTCCTAAAAAAGTTCAGGGAGCCATTTTTGTTAAAAAAAGAAAAGCCAACAGTGAACACATAGAGGATTGTAGTTTTCAGCTCCAAAGTGCTTAGAACCCTGTTTTAAAACTCATCCCAAAGGAAATACAGTTACAGTTACAAATACAGGAAATACAGTCACACCAGGCAACAGACTCCAATGACAGGAAAATGACTGACGGGTCATTAATTTGCCTCTGATTTGATAGAGGCCTCCATGTGTTTAAAAACAACAACACTTCAACTACAGGCTGCTGTGAGACATTGGAATTGACAGCTTCCTAGATAGGTGTCAAAATGATTTCAAATACATTATGGATAGTTGCTTCCAATTTAAGCCTGTTTTGTGGTTTCTAGATGACTGAGAATTTGAGTAAAAGCTTTAACATTGAAAGAACAGCTACAATGGTTGGATTACTCTTGATATTTGGACTTTGTCTGAATAAGACTTGCAGTAAAATAAAGAAAGATTTGTGTGCAAACTTACGTTCATATTTGACTTGTCGATATTTGCAGAAATATAACTATGAGTTTATGAAAGCATCTCAGCACGAGGTTAAAAAGCATTACTTTTTTCGCTAATATTTTATCAGAGAGTTTGCATTGAAGCAATGAAAGAACATGTTGTGTCATACTGATTTCTATGGGAGCAAAAACCAGACTGAAGAGTTGTAACTTGTAGTTCTATCAACACTCAGCTGAATCTCTCCAGGTTGGTGGTCTTATTATTCATTCAGTTGCTATTTTACTCACAAGTCTTTAGTTTTTAACCCACTCATCACTGACAGCATTTCTGGACCATTTTGTTTGACACCAAGGATGAAAGCAGGGTTCAGTTATCTGCAGAACGCACACTTGAAACTATGCCCAGTCATGAGAGCTATGACGCTGCTGAGGGGAAATGCCTTTGATGCGTCCATCTGGTCACAGCTAGAATATTTATCCATCATATCTTCAAGCTCCCTTTCATCGGCCTTCTTCTAGTAAAACAGTCTACTAAAGGCTGTGTACAAATGACCTGGAGTCATACCATTTTTTTCTGTTCATTCTTTTGCTCAAGCTCACAATTTCAGAATCCATCACATTGTAGCTGATAGTTTATGGACTACAGATATTTGGCTGATATAAATTCCTCATATGCTCTTATGTCTCTAAGTCTGGTTATTTTTGCATTGGTTATTTGTTTTAAATCTTTGTCAAAATGAATAACAAACACTTTGAAAAAGTCTTTTCCTCTAATAAACTTCATATGTTTTTTAGATTATTTAAACAAATATTAACATTAGAATACGATAAAATATATGGTTTTAATAAATAATTCAGCAGCAAAATGAGATCAATGAAACATTAAAAGAAATTTAAATGAAATCATTGTTGTTTACTGTTATTCTTCAACAGTAAAATCAGCTAAATGAATCTAACTTGATTTCTTTTAATAATATTTTATCTTCTGTGCACTGTTATCTGTGTTTCTCAAGTGTTTTATGTTTGTGGTTCTTTTTCACTGAGGGGAAATCCATGGTTCTAGTTTGTTCGAGAATTAGTGACCAAGTGATTTTTCTTCTCAACCTTGATTTTTTTTTCAGCCTTTATCAATCCATTTACAGTTGTGGTCAAAAGTTTACATACACTTGTGACAAACATAATGTCATGGCTGTCTTGAGTTTCCAATAAGTTCTACAAGTCTAATTTTTCTGTGATAGAGTGATCGGAAC
>JAUZNJ010038486.1:0-11075 GCA_034780135.1 Jordanella pulchra
AGAGAGAGAGAGAGAGATAGAGAGATAGATAGATAGATAGATATATAGAGTGAGAGATAGATAGATATATGTATATATATATATATATATAGATATATATATATATGTGTGTGTGTGTGTGTGTGTGTGTGTGTGTGTGTGTGTGTCATGTATATAACATATACATAACTTAGGTTATCATCCCTCCTTTCCCTATCCTTAAAATAAAACAAGGATAAATTGGTCAGAGTACAAGCAACTGATATCCTCTTTTATTTATCAAAGTTGTTCCATTTTTAGCAGCTTGTTTACAATAACCCTAGTTTAAAGTGGCGGAGAAGCAATATACTAACGAATTATTGTTGCGATGAACCATTCCATTTGACATGCCATTTCAAAGATATTTGGATAAGGCCCTGCAACAAAACAAGGTTTTCTCCCTTAGTGAGCATCACATTTTGTTCCCAAGCAAGTACACCTATGGTTGGGATATTCATGCATGTAGAAAGTCTGTATAATTATTTTACTTCTAATACGGCAATCAACTCACTTGTAGTTTAACATTTCTAAATACCAAAATAGTAGCGTTTACTGAGATAGTCTGTTCCAGATTGGTGTCTAAGTTAAAAATTCGCCTTGCAATCATGCTTTTTAGCGCTGTTTCATCAGTGTCTTGCATTCTAAAATGCCACGAGATTTAACAATTGACATGTTCAATCACCTTAACGCAAACCGATGATTAAAGGGCACTGAGCGCAGAAGCCAAGCCAACAACAGAGCCCTTTTCCGAGACTTTTACTTTGCGTGATCTGAATTAGTAACGCACTTCAACAAAAGCAGAGGCAGTTAGGAAGGTTAACCCGTGTAAAATGCTGTTTTCACACTATTAATGCATATTACGCATGAGCCTTCGGTTGATGCTGAAGCCACAGCGGCTTACCTCGCTGGATAGAATGCTGCCGTTAGATAAAATGTCAGGTTGCTGATCACTGTAGCCGGTGACTATGGCCCCGCAGGGATTGGTGTGGTCTGCCTCGCTGCTGCGGGAGGGGCTGCACGGCTTCAGAAACATCAGATCCGTCTTGGCGGACTCGGGTGTCAGACACACCTGGTAGCAGTAGGAGTTCTGGGTCTGGTGATGATGGGAGCCAAACCCCCCTCCCATGCCCCCCACTCCGGACTCCTCCACTGGCACCTGCCCGACGGGTCCAACTCCAGTGGTCACGTTGGTGCTCTGTACCAGCATGATGTCTGATTTGCTCAGTTTTTTCTGCTTTCTGCCGCGACTCTGTCGGCTGCAGCATGAGCCGCAGCAGAGACAACAGTCGCCAGCCAGCAGACATGTGTAAAGGTTGAGCTTCTTGTCCTTTTGGCAGCGCACAGCCAGCACGATCATGGCCAGGAGGAATATAAATGACACTGAGCCCAAAGCAATGATAAGAATCAAGGTAAGATCAAGGGAAGTCTCTTTCGCCTTAGAGTCCGAGCCGCGGTCCCCACTGCGACCCTCCACCACGCTGTCCACCAGTAATACGCTCACACTGGCTGAAGAGGAGAGGGGGGGCTGCCCGTGGTCCCGCACTTCGATCAGCAGGTCATAGAAGCCCTGTGGGTCCCTTTTGGCAGATATCCTGCGCGCCGTTCTCAGCTCTCCTGTCCTCCAGTCCATCCGAAACATTCCCATCTCATTCCCGCGCAGGATGCTGTAGGACAGCCGTGCGTTTTCGCCATCATCTGCGTCCATGGCCACGATGCGCGTCACCAGGTATCCCGGCTCCGCAGAGCGTGGCAGGTGCTCTTTAGCTGTGCCGTTTTTTCCTATAGGAGCTATAACACTGGGCGCGTTATCATTTTGGTCGACGATGATCACGTTTACAGTGGCATTGGAGAACAGCTCCACGGCACCCGAGTCCTTAGCCTGGACCATGAAGCTGAACTCCTTCAGCTGTTCGTAGTCGAAAGATCGCAGCGCATAAAGGTAGCCTGTGTCTTGGTTTATGGAGACATAGGTGTCCACAGACATGCCTTGAATGTCACACTCCAATATGGAGTAGGTAATAAGAGCATTCTGTCCTATATCAGGGTCTATGGCACTCACTGCATGAATGAATGCTCCAGGCACATTGTTTTCTGTTACATACACATCATAAACAGCATGCGTAAAGCGGGGCGCATTGTCGTTTTCGTCGGAGACATGCACCTTAATAGATTTACTGGTTGCCAGAGAGGGTTGACCTCTGTCTTTGGCCACCACGGTGATGGTGTATGAGTCCGTGTTCTCTCTGTCCAATGAGCCGTCTGTTACGATGGTATAGTAATTTTTAAACGAGGACTTTAACTTGAAAGGGACGTCGCCCAGGATTTCACAGCTCATCTGACCGTTCTCACCAGAGTCTCGATCCGAGACGCTGAACAAGGCAATAACGGTGCCTGGGGCATCCTGCTCGCTGACAGATTCAGTTACTGTACTGAAGCCGATCTCAGGCGTGTTGTCGTTCACGTCCACGAGTTTGACCAGCACTTTGCAGTGCGCAGGGACTGCGTTGGCTCCCAGATCTTTCGCCTGGACATTGATCTGGTGCGTATTGCTCTCTTCATAGTCCACCTCACCTGCCACTTCTATCCTGCCCGTTCTGGCGTCGATGTTGAACAAGTCCTTTATCCGTGGGGTGTTGTGGTTACTGAATGAATAAACTATTTCTCCGTTTTGTCCCTCGTCTACATCTGTAGCGGTGAGCTGGACGACTAGGGTCCCAACGGGAGAGTTTTCCCGCAGACTAATGGTGTAAACCGACTCATTGAACGTGGGTGCGTTGTCATTAGAGTCCAGGACTTTAACAACCAAGAGAGCCGTCCCGGTTCGCTGCGGGACGCCCCCGTCCACAGCCGTCAGTACGTAGCGGTGGACCGCTTGCTGCTCCCTGTCCAGCGGTTTCTCCAGCACCAGCTCCGCAAATTTGGTGCCATCGCTCTGTGTCTGCACATCTAGGTAAAAATAGTTATTGTTAGTAATAGCATAAGTGCTGAGCGCGTTGGTGCCAACATCAGGATCAAATGCGTTCTCCACAGGGAAACGCGTTCCGGGTATGGCACTCTCAGATATTTCCACAGAAATGTCCGTCTCTGGGAAGCTGGGCGGATTGTCGTTAATATCCATCACCTCGATTTCTACGCGGAATAGCTCCAGAGGATTCTCCAAAAACACCTCCAAGTGCATTAAGCATGGAATTGTCTGTTTGCAGATTTCTTCCCGATCTATTTTTTCCTTCACCACAAGCGCGCCGTTCTCCAGGTTCACCTCCAGATAAGGTGTCCTAGAACTTGGCACAGTCTGGAACCGGCGAGCGGAAAGTTTTGTGATGTCCAACCCTAGATCTTCCGCTATATTCCCAACAACGGTTCCAGGCTCTTGCTCTTCTGGCACAGAGTAGTGCAGCTGACACAGAGCTCCATTCAGAATGGAGAGCAGAAGTATAAAGCAAATCATCTCCTTTATCACTCTCCGAGTGTACAAAACAAAAAAAGGTGTTATTCCTCTTTCTTACAATATATATGCATTTCCGCTCTTCTCTGATTGGAAATAGACAGCAAAACAATCTGCAACAATACTTTTCAAATCAAAAGATCCCATCATTTCGATTTTTTCAATGGAAGTATTCTTTGTTTCAGCTTTGTTGAGCGCAGCCATTTGATCAGATCTCATCCGTTTTAATCAATTCGGCACTAAGTATGTGAGGTTTTGGTATCAGTGTACATATTCAGAAGCTCGATCCAACATTCCTAGTGCGCAGAACTGACTTCCTCCTTCACCGAAAAGTCAGAAAAATATAGATACTGAAAACTTGAAATCCATGTGTCGAAAAAAGATATAAAAACCTGCAAAGCCCCTGAAAAATAATAAAGATTTTTTAAAAACCGCACCAACAATTAGGCTTTCTCCAGGAGGATGTAATGACTGCACCTAAGCGCTCAAAGCCGATGATGCTCTCATCTCTGCTTCTGGAAGGCGAGTGTGAACGGCGGGGGTGGTTTTGCTCACAGCTCCTTTCCCCGACAGCCAATGATATTCCTCAAGCATCGGGTGTAAAGGCACCTGATTGGGGCTCTGCGATGTCAGCTAAAGCGCACGCTGGACCATCATAACAAAACCAGTTAAAGAGCCGCTGCGCTTCTATCCTCTTTTCTTCTCCTCCATACAACTCTTTCCTCTTGGCCCGTAATGTTGTAGTAGGGGAATTATAACTGTTACACACCCAATGAAGTAGTGAAGCTATATAACATAGTTTATTGGTATTGCAAATAAAAAAAAAATATAAAAATTAAATTTATTTGAAGGAATTTGGCTTTTTTCTCCTCCTCCTTTTTCTCCTCTCCAGACTGTTCGCAGTTTGCCAAATATAGATAGAGTTTGCCCTTGAGGCATAATCCGACTGTTTGATATCAAAGTGCTGATGTAATACAATCGAATGCGTCAGAGTCTAATAAGGAAGCTCTCAGTCAAACATGTAAAAATGCCTGTGCAAGTAAAACAGCCCGTGACGCAATACCCCACTGTGCAGTGTCTAGCCTCCTCTCTTTCCCCCTCTTTTTTCTGAGACATTTTAAATAAAGTCAAATATGAAGCTCATAGTACAGCAGGACAATGTCATCATCATTTTTTTTCACTGGGACATTGATGTTTAAGCCCCACCTTGTTATAGGAAACTACCCCCACCCTCACCCCCAATCATTAACAACCCGTTAATATCACCCCGCCATCACATGTGGCTCCACCACTTTGTAACTCTGTTGCATCATCTTCTAATGTAATTCATAAAGAATAGAGGAAATATGTAAAAGTGGGGTTCTGAATAGCTGCACACACTTTGGATGAAGATAATGATGATGACAAAAAAAAAAAAAAAAAGCGGTGCAAAGAGTCTAATTATCATAAATCTGTAATTCCTAATGTAATAGACGTAGCGCCACTTGATCGCCTGTAATGCAAAACGACGTGTCTATTGTGTAATGAATTAAACAGCGACTCTGCATCTTGCCATACGAGTCAGAAAAAACAAAGGGAAGACGTTAGATGAATTTTCACCCATGTCTGAGCTGGGGTTGTGTGACTGAATCGAGCTGACACCAAAGTCGGATCTCAGAGCTACTCTCCTACTCTCTTTCTTTTTTAATCTCTCTCTCTCTCTCTCTCTCTCTCTCTCTCTCTCTCTCTCTCTCTCTCTCTCTCTCTCAGATCTGGTGCGCGTTCTCGTTCTCCCCATTCGCGCGCCCTGTCGTGGTACCGGTCAGCGTGTTATAGAGATCAACGTCGCCCCCTGGCGTTAGCCCGATTTCTTTGAGAAAAGTCCTGGGGAGAAAGTAGACTCTCCAAAAGAGTGCCACGTTTAATTTAATGCAGCTCAGAGGCTGCAGCTGAAATTAAACAGATGATTTTATGGAAATGAATATATGGTAGACTTGTTATTTATTCCCCTGACATGATGTACGGTACTGGTTTGTCAAAACATCCTAAGTTTTAAAGGAATTTAGAACCATCTAAATTATGTTTGATAGAGAAAGTGTGGATTTTTATAAAGTAATTCATTTGTTAGAAAGAATGAAAAAAAAATGTTTACTAACCTTAGTCATTCAGGAATTTTGCCACAGCTAATTAGAGGAACATAACTTCTTTTGAATTGGAGTAAGGTAATTATAAAATGTAGTATGATAGTGCACTTTACCAACAGCTAGACAATTCTCGGTTTGAATTAATCTCTGGGAGGAGTATGTTCTCCCCATGCAGGTGTGAGTCACAGATGTCCCACTGAAAGGATTAAATGGCAATAGCACATAGAAGGAGGGTTGGATTTAGCGTAATGTGTAAGAAATTGCAAGAGTATCTGTACTCAGTAGCTAATGTTCTGTTACATTACAACTACAATCTGAAAAGTAATAACTGAAAAAAATAATCCATGCATCTTTGCATCTACTTAAACATATTTAGCTACTTTAACACCGTTGTTTCATGTTAGTGGGGTAGGCTATATTCAGTGTGTTTAATGTGCATAACCAACACATGGCTGTGCTTGACAAGGAAGAGGAATGGAAAATTCATGGATATAAACTGTTTGACATACAAAAATCTCAAAGGTGCTGCATGCATCTGACTTTAGGACATTTATCAAAATCTTAGAGTAAAATCCAGTTCTTTCAGAAGTCACCTAATTAGTAAATAGAATCCTCCACTGTGTCATATTTTCTCACTTATTTAATTACCGAGCAAACACAACCATTAGGGCAAAGAAACACACTGGACTTGTAAGGAGTGAATTGTAGAGGTTTTTGAGGCAGGTAAGAAAACATCCAAAATTTAATTTGGAAGATCTTTCAACAACAGAATTATTAGTTTTGGTCACTTTGTTTTATTCAGCATCCCTTTTCAAAATTGTGGTAAGAAGAAGGATATTGATCAATAATAGTTATAACCAGGCCCAAGTAAGCAGGAGTGAAATCACAAGCTTATGAGGTGCTCTGATGATACCAAAGTCTATTTTCTCATAAATGCATAGTGATGGAGGAAAAGGAAAAGTAACATTACACAATAACTTGAATACACCACTCTCATGGTCAAGCATAGTGGTGTGAAAGTCATATTAAACGGATTTTCTTCAGTATTAATTGATGGAAAAGATGAATAGATTGAATAACTGAGCAATACAGTGCACCCTACAGAGCTTGGGCTGCGGGGTATGTCTAGTGTAATCCAGTCAAATTATAGACAGGAATTCAATCAGGAGTTAATAAGAGTTGAAATGTGGTCTTCAGATGTTTTCCGTCTTTCCATCCAGTTTCAGTGTATTTAAAAACAGAACTATTGTGTTGGGAGACATTGTAAAGCTGGTAGGGACAGGTCAGAAAGACACCTTGCAGTGGTCCCAAACTCTGATGTCCCACAGAGTTCTTCCTCATCACAACTCAAAACGTAACTCATTAGCAAAGGTCTTTAGAGCCCAGGGGCATGCTATTGAAGCATTTTTTCCATCTGATTCAGGTGTGTAGGAAAAGAGACAGATCTAAACGCTCCTGGACACAGAAACTTGAGGATTTGCATTAAAGATCACCTCTATAAGGAATATTGCTTTCGAGGCATTTAATATTCGTGCATGCAACAGTTTTTAAACTTTTGTAGGTATCAAAAAAGGTGTTTTTTTCCTACTAATATTGTTTTAGTCTGGCAAATTTCAACCTTAAAGATACATTTAAATTTGTGATGGTAACATTGTAATATTTGAAAAGCATAGGTAGTGTGAATAACTTTAGACGATGCTATATGTATTCCCTCAACTATAATAAAAATAACCTTATTGGTCCACATTCATTTAGTCCCTTATAACAGAATCTGAATTCTTTTAAAATCACAGCATGATTTCTATGTTTAAACAGGCACTGAGCCCTTTAGAACTTTTTTTTTCTAACTTTGACTGTGATCTTTGCAGAGTACCCTTACAGTTTTCAAGGTACAGCTCAGCACAAAGGTGCTTTCAAGCCTTGTGGCTGATTAGAAATCAAGCCTTATTGAAGTTATAATTATGTGCCTTCACCAAGGCCATTTCCACTACAAGCAAAACATGAATCTTTTAAAACTTGCTATGCTCCAATAGGGTATACAAGGAATTAAGTCAGTGAACGGAGTGACACAGATGAGATCAAAGAGTTTCTTCCTTACCAAGTTTGTTAAAAACAAAGGAAAAAAAAAACAAAAACCCTCTCCCACCACCACCACCAAAATAATATATAAATAAAATAAAAAATGGTGTACTAACATTCGGGTCTATTTAAGCAGCAATTGTTACATATATTCTCATTAACCAGTAAAGTAATGTTTGCTACAGTAATCCAACATCATAATTGGAAAATGAGACATACATGTTGATTTGATTAATAAAGGAATATAAACTGTCAGTGAATAAAAATGGGGTGTCTTAGAGGAGGATAGTTTGAGGAACAAAGATTCTCTTGTTTAAATAATGCTCTTCTATGTAAATTTACAATGGGTAAACAACTAAGTAATGGGCTAAGCAGGTTAGCACTCCCCAGCAAAATTGTGAAAACAATGAATAATAGTCCAACATCCAGATTGAAAAAGCCCCCAAAATATTCTCCAAGAGGGATAAGACTTAAATAGTGCTTGGAGTACAGAATGAACATCCGTGTTCACTGAAAAGAGAGCTTAGGCTGTTGCGGCATTCAGATATTTCTGCGGAGTTGATGGTATGCGTAAGTAAATGTCCATTTTAATATTAATACTAGTGATGGCAATGCTATTCTTAGGTTTCAGTACAAATAATGTTATAAATAGAAAGATAGACAGGTAGACATACTTACAGACTCACTGGCTGATCAACTGATTGACAAAGCTGCAGCCATTTTTTTACAGCAGCTAAGAACCAGAAGGCTACTGAAGTCATTCAGTTCAGGGCTTATCAACAATATATTTACACAGGAATTAGCAAATCATCGCGTTTAATTTGTGTTTCATCTATAAAGAGGTTTTAGCCTGTTTTTTTTTTTCGTTATTGATTCAGTTGGAACATTTCTTACCTTGATCCTGAATTGTTGTTTGGTAGGAGTGGGAGTTTTTCCTTGATGTTTGGTAGGAGGCACTTGGATGGATTCACTAGCTCATAGAGTTGCTGTAGATCGGTTTATTTAATTAATATTAGCTGGTCTTCGACCATGCCGAGCTGTCGCTTTATTGAGAGGCACTGCAGGACAGTCGGGCTCTGTTAAATAGCTGCATCAGTTGTCGCCACCTGGCTTTCTGATAGTTCCACTGTACTGTCAGTAAATGGCACACATCTGTTTATGTCTGCTAATAGCACCTCATGCAAGATTTCTATAAAAATGCTATTCGGACCGACACTTGGTGTATATAACCTCATTCCATCATGATGAAAGCATTTTGGGTCTTTTTTGTATAGTAATATAATTTGACTATATCCCTTTAAAGGTTGTGTGTCTATATTAAATCACCTCTATGCCTTTTAATCTTTGAGTAAGCTTACCTTTATTTTGAGTGACATGGTTACTTTGCAATCAAAACTCAGGGTAAGATACACTTAGAAGACAATTCATCACAGTTTGCTTGTACAAGTGAGACTCGACCTTTGGCCATCAGAACTGTCCTATTTTTTCAGGTGTTGAAAAAATTCCTTAGAGGTATTGACACAAAGCTATCCCATTGTTGCTGCAGATGTTAGTTTTGCATCCTTTACTGTAAGTAAATTTCCTGTTTAACCATACTTAAAAGTGCCCTACTAGTGTAAGTTACGGTTATTGTGAAGGCAAGTTAAAGCATTATAAAAGCAGTCTCATATCCATAAAATACGTTTTGATTTGAACTTTCTAACAATCGACTCCATTTTTGTTTCTGCTTTGTTCCTGGTGTATTTTACATGCACAAGTAAATAGGCACCAATCATTTCTTTCCCATTCTTGGTGCATTCATAATTTAAAAGCTGTAAAATAAGAAATTGGACATCAATGACAAATGACTAGCTGTAATGTGAAGGGTTAAAAGACCAAACCCCAGTCTGTAGGTACAAGCTCAACAGGCCATTAAAAATTCATAATATGAACACAAAAGGCAATTAAGATATCATTAAGGGGGTTAACACCGATAGGATATTCAGCCCCTCGAGCCTTTTTACAATCCATTTTGATGATCAACCCAACTGCTGCTCAGAAATGGCAGTTCTGAGGCTCAGATGGATGTTTAATACACCAAAATAGCAAACTGGTAAATGTAGTAGACTATTTTCTGAAAAAGTCCTGATTTTTAAAATATAATGGGAAAATGAAAAACCTGCTTAATCTTGTACAACGTCCATTATAGAAAATGTATTTAAATGTATGACAGTTCTTTTCAGCCGCCTCATAGGGATGTAGAGTGATTTGCACAAACACAGATCGGAAATTGGGTTTCAAAACCAGAAAATATTTACTACCCAAGACAAAGATGATCAGCCTTATTTGTACACTCATTTGAACCATTTTTCTCCTGCTTTAAAATTACAGTTTGCAGCGAGCTTGACGGAACCGTGCAAATGGATGAATATGTGCTCAACCTAAAGTGAGTGTGTATGTGATCAGTGTCACCCCAGACAGCTGCTAGGTGACTCCCTCCCCCAGTGGCTATTACTCAGTCTGACGGATGGTGGGGTGGGGTTGGGGGGCATTAGGTAGAAAATGGGAGGGAGAAGGTGATCGGAAGAAATAGGGGCTCAAAGGAAAAAGCAGACAGTACATCCTAGTAAAATAAGCGAGGAAACACAAGGGAAGAGGTAACGGGAACAACAGGGGGCCTCAGGAGGTTGAAAGCATTAAAGTGAGATGAAGGGAAATGAACAAAAAAAAAAAAGGGGGTGAGGACTCTAGGGTTAGATTTGGGCTTGACAGTAGCAAATGGTGCTGATAAGAAATGGAAGAGGAGGATGGTGCATTAATAATTGGTTTATTTTTATATGGAAAATTAAGCTCCATTTCCTTAAATGCATTAGAAACTGTCAGATGTACATCTTACTGTGAACAAGGAAAACCATGATTAAAAAGAAAAGCAGATTTAGAGAAACAATGAACTAATACATATTCATGTGATTAATCATAAAAAGTACTATATTAGGGTTGAACAATTCCATTGAACGTTACATTTATTTGCCTTCTTTGAAGTCTTTTGCACCTTTTAATACATCTGACTTGTTATTTCCCTGCCACTGAGAAAACACCTTCGCTGGTTCAGTGGAGAACATCCTGTTTATTCTCCTGGTTTCTGCTTCTTTGGTGTATCTTTTCAGCCGGGTGGCCAGAGCTGTTAAGTAGTGATGATATGAGATGGGCCGAGGCTTCGAGGCGTGTATCAAGAAGTGGAGGGGGCGTTTCCGCAAAGCGCGTTTCGAGGCTTGCTTCAAGTAGGAGAGGGGCTGAAATCGATGACGTCCGAAGCCTCGCCGCCGCAAATACCACATGACCGCTTCGGGAAGCGGTTCAGATCACCCACGAACTTTGACAGGCATTTAAACAGCTTCAGTATTCAGGCAAGATGTGGGAGTTTGTAGAAG
>JAUZNJ010038487.1:0-11075 GCA_034780135.1 Jordanella pulchra
ACCATTTGACCCAGGTGTGTTGAAAAAGAGAGAGAACTAAAACATCCAGGATAGATGCTCTTAAGGATGAACTTTGAAATTTGTGAAAAACATAATGAGGCCAATTGCATTTCAAGAAAGAAAAAACAGCAACAGCGGATTACGAAGCTAAGCTGATCCAAAAGGAATGAGCAACAACCAGCTTCCTAAAAATGTAATGGAGTAGAAAGTACAATATTTGACACTCGCTTACCGTCTACCACTGCAAAAGAGTAAAAATACTTTGTTACTGTTACTGAGCATATTTTTTATTTGCATCTTTACCCTCTTGAAAATGTTTTTGTCTGATAATTTTTACTTTTACTCATGACGTTCGAAGACAAATATTTGTAGTTTCTACACCTTACTTCCTCGAAACTGGCTCAATGCTTCTCTAAATATATACAATGAAATGATGTAACAGCAGCAATTAAATAAATGAAAAATCAAGAGCAGGAAGAGAATCTATCCAGTTAGTTCAAAGAAAAACTAATAGCGTCATTGATAAAGACAGATTGCTTCGGAAAGTTGCAAATGATGGATCAGATTTTAAGATCAAAGACATTCCATATCACTCTCCCCTTTATTAGTGTCTTAAATTACATCTTGATTACGTTTCAAAGTAACTGAAATCTGTGCATAAAACTGTTTTTACTGTGGCCGGGAACAGTTTTTAAAAGTTATTTTGTTCTCTTGAGACAAAAACATTTTTTTTATTCCTGTATGTAGGTAGAGCACCAAACTGCTGCTTTCTTTTACCTCTACTTAAGTAAAGGAGTTCAATCAGTACTTTTGCTTTTATCAGTCTTGTTTTACACAGGTATCTGAACTTTTGCATGAGTAAAGAATGTGAGCATTTTTGATGGCTCAGTAAATCACCTTAAAATATTGCCTAAAATACAAATCATAATGTTGCAGTAATATAGAATTTAGTGCAATTATCTTATTTATTGCAGCGTCCTAAATCAATTTTCCTCGTATTGTATAAGAACCATGACTGACTTTAAGCCCCTTTTAAGGCCCATTTCTAAACTAGTTTTTTTAAACCGATTCAAGTCTTTCTTTTATTTACTGTTTTTTGGTTTTTTTTATTTTTCTATTTGTTTTAATTTAGAAACCTGTGTCGACCTGATGTATACTGAGACTAACTTAGCCACAACTCTCTGGCTCTCATCAAAGAAATGCAAAAGAAGCAGCAGCCGCTCCATGAATTATTTTCTCTTTTTTTTGTTCTATCTGCATTTCTTTTTTCAATAGAGCAGCTATTTAATTGAATATTTTCATTTAAGTCCAGCAAAACGTTTAATTTACAGAGTCCAGCTTTATTTCAATTTTATATAAGATTGGTTTATTAGATGCTCCAGCTATTTCAATCTAATTGTTGTATTTAATTTTAAGTTGATTTCTTTTTAGATCGATAACTCATCAAAAAATATATTCTTCTCTCCCTTTTGAACGTGTGTGTGTGTTTTTTTTCAACCAATACAATCAAATTTCCCAACAGCCAGAGAATAAAAAGGATGCTCATCTATCAAATTGGTAGAGAGAGAAAAAAGCACACTTTCAAAAAGTATGGAGAGCTGTTTCATTCAAAATCAAATGAATAAATTAATTTAGCTATTTATAAATTATTATTAATAGATATCTTATGAAATAAATAAACGTCACCATGGAGTAAAACTGAATAAACATTTCAAGACATTTTTATCTTTTAATCTATTATAATAGATCGATAAATTCATTTATTTACTTTCAGATTGTCTATTTCATAATATATTTTTAGTTTTTTTTGACACTTTCATTTTGAATAGTTACTTTTCATATATCCGTCAGAGGGGGTTTATCTGTGTGATTGCTTGTTAGAGTTTAATTTTTTAATACAGAAACACATCTGTATTACATCTATTAAGTATAAAAAACCCCTCTTCATCTAAAATAATAATTTGTGCACGTTTTACCTTAACTTTTGCCATATGGCATTTATTGCACTTATCTTTCTGTATGACCAGCATTAAAATGATACTTAATACTTTTCTGATTTTTTAAGATTTGTGTGTTTCTCTGATATATAATATTTTAGGATAAATTATTTTTAAAAGGATTATTTTCAGACCTCTTAGGTCTGTGATTCATGCTGTCAAGGTTGCTAAGAGACCAAAGTTATGTTGAGGTGAGGGCGTGGGACTCTGCTTCTGAAGGTTAGGCTGTCCCAGTTCACAGTTGAGCACTTCTGGGCTTTGTTGTTTGTTTGTTTTTTAAAGGACCCATAGTCTGGTTCCTACAAAGGATGCTGATCCTAAATTAGGACACAGTCTGTAAATTACTTAAATAGATTTCAGAAATATCAGAAGCATTCTGCAAAAAAGCCACTAAATAATCAATATCCTCTCTTCTTCTACTGCTTCATTTCCTGCTGACAACTTTGCAAGCTAGTTCCTGTTTTCCCTTGAACAGCTGACCACTGGCCAGTGCAGCTACCAAATCCCTGCCCCTCATTTAAATATAAGAACATGAAAAAATATATATAAAGAGCTGAAAACAGAAGAGAGCAGAAAACTGAATTATATATAAAGTCGCTTTAAAAAGTAAAAGTGTCAAAAAAAAACCTCTATTTTGATATAAATAGATGAATACATAACAATCTGAAAGCAAAAAAAATGAATATTCAAATAAATTTAAAAAAGAAAAGATAAAAATGTCTTAAAAATATTTGTTTAGTTTTACCTCTGGTGACATTTATTTATTTTATAGAATATGTATCAGCAGCATACTTTGTTTATTATTTTTATTTATTTAATGAATCTTGAATGAAACGGCTCTCCATACTTTCAGACCTCTTGGGGGATCCCAGATCCGGAGGAGGAGTCTCGCTGTGGAGGAAGTATCTCCATAGATTGGCTGAGTGTGTGTGGAGCAGTGCGCTCCTCCTCCGCGTGTCGCTAATTATCAGCGGGTTACATTTTATCTAAAACGAAAACACGTCCACGGGGATAAACCAGGTTTCTAGTCCGAAGACACACAGATTTGTTCCTCCTCTGGTCTCCCCTCCGTCCAGGCTGAAGCGGCGCAGCGGCAGCCCGGACCAGAAGCGACCAGTATGCATTCAGACTGCAGGCTGCTATGGGCAGAGCGGTAATGGTGGGCAGGGGACCGACAGGGGCCGGGGTGCTCGTCCTGTCCCTGCTCATCGTTCTCACCGCGGATGGCTGTCGAGGGCAGAAAGGTTGGTGCCACACAGCTGCGACGATCACCGTGGGAAGTTTCTGTAACCCGCAAACACACGAACCCATTCCGGTTAAAGGTGTTTTTCTGTTAGGGGGCTTTTTTGGAAGTGTTATTGTCCAACTCACTGAAACCTGCCTTACATGGCCGTGTGTCCGTGTACGTGGGTTTCTGCTCCACGTCCCGCACTGTGAAGGTTGGTGTGTTTGGTGGAGATATTTTCTGGGAAAACCAGGCAAACCGGTTTGTGGTACTTTTTTTTTTTTGTCTTTTTAATCTGTGAACTTGTACCCCGAATAAACAACAAGCTTTCAATACTTTTGTTCCTCTATCAAAGTAACCATGTGTTTCTCATTTGAATCTCACAGGAAGCGTTTATATTTGCTATTTGTTTGGCATTTTTTTATAGGTTGGTTAACAAACCGCGTCGTTAAAAAGTTTAGGGCACATTTCTTACCATAAACCCTTTAGTTTCTCCACATCACATAGGAACGGGTGTAACAAACGGAAACTGAACGCAAACATTTAGTTTTTAGAGCCCAGAGCTAACCTCAGGTGGACATGGTTATCCTAAACACGTGGGCCTAGTGTGTCATTTATTTTCCTTTAAAAAAAACCTTTTTTACACACAAATAAGGGGAATGTTAGATCTAGCTCAATCTGCAGTTTTTCCATCAGCATTTGTGAGTCATTGTCATATCTTTGTCCTGCTTGTCTGGTTAATGTCCACTCAAGAGGCTCTTACATAATTCAAAACCCACATATCCATTAAGCACCATAGAGTGAGCCTGTAAGTCCATAATTTAGATGAAACTATGACCCAGATAACCTTTCTGACAAGTAAGCCTGTAGTACAGTTTTAAATTGAATGAGTGCATATAAGTCCCAACCAAAACTGCATTAGTGGATGTTAGCTAATGTTAAAGAGTATCATCTTTTAAATGGATGTTTATGATTTTCAGAATGGTCTGGCTGTTAGGTTTACTTTGTTCTTGTTCTTTATCTGAATATTTGCTGGCTTAAAAATCAAATCTCCATTTTATTTTTCCTACCAAATCTGATTAATCTATTTTAAAATGACAAACGACCTACATTGCTTTCAAAAACTAGCTTTGTTGTCAATTATGGGAGGTTACCTTCAAGAGTTTTCTAATGATACTGCCACCTGTGGCCAAACCACAGAACTGCAGCACTCTGCTGCTTGTTCTCGTAGCTAACGCTCGTACTTAATAAGGGTATTTATTTTTTCTTTTACTTTTTTCACCTTACCTGGAATTGCCATCAGTGTCTGAGTTGAACGTGATGCCAGACGTGAATTGAGGGGGAAAAAGGCTGCGGGCTTATCGATGGATCAGTGCCGAGCTACTAAGGTGTCAGTCTGCTTATCAAACAATTTTTTAGTCTTAAAGGGTCAAAGAAAAAGCCTACTTTTGAAGATATAGTAAAAACAAAATGGCTGTGTTCTCCCTAATCCCTTAATTCCCCAATCGCTATATAGAGCAGGTACCATATAGTGGACTTTATAGTGATGATAATGAGTAGAACGGCGTAGATGTGTGATCCCAAAGGAGTTCGGGATGTTTCCTATCTGCTGAGACGTGTATCTAAGATCTGTTGTTTTGTCTTAAAGCAAGGTCAGGTTTAAAGTGGTTGGTTTAGTATGTTTCTAACATCTTTAGGCAGCTGGCTGATGTTGTTAAGATGTAAATAGATGTGCAAAAAAAGAAAAAAAAAAGCGTGTAAATTTCAAAGGAGACAAGAAACCCAAGAAAAGTTATGTTTTTCAGACGCAAAAGGAAAAACTGTAAGGTTTCAGGATTCCTCCCAGAAGCGTCAGAGTCGATTCATCCAGTCTGACAAGTCATAGTCAGGAGACTTGACTAAAATGCTTTACAGTCACACACTGATGGTGGCAGGCTACAGTGTAGCCACAGCTGCCCTGGGGCTCACTGACAGAAGCCATAAAATGATTCCCAGCAGGGAAATAGTCCATATGAGCTTAATCATTGATGATAACTGTTTTCAGTGCGACATGTTCCTGCTGGGTTATCTTATTCTGACCAAAAACCAGCCTATAGTTTCTGATCATCTGATGGAATCATAAATAATCTGTTTTGTTACCAAACTATCTCTTGGGACAAGTCAAGATGTAATGTTTTATTTTGTATTTTTTGCAGGTTGTAAAATATGTCAAATGTTTTTTTTGATAGCATTAAATCTTGATGAGAGGGGAAGTTTCTTGGTCGTCGCATTTGATTTAGATGTCAATTATTCTACTAGTAATCTGAAAGTTCTGGATGCTGATCTCTTGTTTTGTCTTAAAAGTAATGTGGATAATTGTAAGTTGTTGCAAATTTTAAAGTCTCCAGCTAATTGTTAGACTTTCGAGACCTTGAATAAATATTAAGGATATTCAAAGGTATTGAGGACTCAAAAGGCCGTAAAGGTTAACCTCACTGGAAAGTTTCCTGAGATGAATCAGCTGTAGAGGAAATGTGGAATACAAGACTAGATTTGGGAGGAGAGGGTATTCCTGCTTGTTTTCCTGACATGAAGCAAAGGTGAAAGGTTTCACGGAACCTCCAGGAAGCATGCGAGGAGATTTAGCCGATACGAAAGCATTGCTCCACGTTTTTCTACAGGCACGAGATGTGAATGTTAACATACAGCTTGATCTAAAAGAGGATCTTCTCTTTAAGACAATATTAAGATGGTTTGTTATACTAAGGTTTCAGTAAGCTACTTTATGATCTATTGTGCAGAAAAACAACATTCTTCATTATAATATCACTCTTGGATTGTTCCTCTTTTTTTATGCAGCTGCTTCAAACAATCTCAAGTGGCTTTTAATAAAAATAAAAAAAAAACCAAAGCAATTTAACTGAGAACACTGCAGTTCAGACTTGGTAGTTCCTGCAGAAAGTCATGTTGGTCTATTTGTTTTCTAGAGGATCAGCTTCTGTGTGACACTTCACAATATCACACAAGTGGCCAACATTGTGTTAATACACTCAAACCAGCATGCTTCCCTTGCTGAGCAAGCTCTGCTCTGGTGGCAACCCAGTCTCTTCCCTAAATCCTCTTAAAGGGGCAGTTTTGGCACCTGATGAACTTTCTTTGACTCACTGAAGCCTTTTTCTCAACCAAGGTCCGAATCAACCAACAGGGTTGTTGTTAAAAAAATATATATTTCTGCTCAATATTTTTTCAAATGTATATTTTTAGACTGTAGAATCAATGATCAGCTGTGTTTTTTGTCGTGTAGCATCTTGCTAACATATATTTCTCTGTGTGTTCATGACGCTCTGCAGGAGATGGCTGCGGTCCCAGTCTGCTCGGCCCCAGCAGCGGGACTCTGTCCTCTCTGGGGTATCCGAGGACATATCCGAACAACACCGTGTGTGAGTGGGAGATCACTGTCACGCGGGGAAAGAGGATCCACTTCCGATTCGCTGTGCTGGACATTCAGGACAGTGACTGCCAGGTCAGCTATCTCCGCCTCTACAACGGCGTCGGACAGGAGCGGCGTGAGATTGGTAGGTGATTGACTGGTTTTAATGGTTTAGTGGTCCGGTCAGATCAGGTCACGGTTTGTAGATGGTGCACTTTTTGTCTTTTGGTTAACAGAAGTGTTTCAAGTATGTGTTGTGCTTTTTTAGCTCACTGCTACTTTAATTGGATTGGATAAATAAGATAATCTGCAAACTGAGTGAATATTTATTTCCCCTTAAAATATGAAATTTAGATGTTGTGCACTTGAAATAAGATAATGGGCTTTTTTTTTTCTTAGTTTAAATATAAATAAACTTCATTGGAAAGTGTACTCATTTTGATGCTGAAGTTAATAGAAATATCCACTTATTTGAAGAATAATCTAATTATAGTTCAGTTTTTGCAGTGTTTAAAGTTATTTTTTTTTAACAGTGACTAAATGTTTTTTTTTTTATCACCAAAATAACCTGGCACATAACAGAAAAAGATCAATGTGGTCACACTACAATCCCCAAATTTCAAAGCTGTAGTTTATAGTCGTTGTAGTTTCTTCCAGCTTCCCATCTCTGCTGTAGAAAAGTATCACCTTAGCATAATGCTGCTCCCTCCTTGTCTCTTTGTTTGTGTGTCCAGAGTGACGCTCAGTCTTTGTTTTGCCACGGCTATAATGTTGATAAATTTGAAGTAAATGTTTTGCTTGAAATTCAAGTCACACGGATTCTCAGTGAATTATTGTCGCAGACGAGTTAACGATGTTACATAATGGCTCTTCTTGAGTAATGTCGTCCCGACTGGCTTTGAGTTCTGTTAAAAGGTTTTGAGATACAACATTCCTCTGGCTTAATTCTTTTAAGATGTGACCAAAGTTATGGAGAAAATATGCTGATCAACCAGAAAATCATGACTCAGGTCAGATAAAGTAACTGCTTATTTTGATACAATACAGTGTTTACTTGTTTCACACCAGGATAATAAACAGCTTCTACTGGGAGTGTCATCATTCCAGCTTGGTTTTAAAACTTCTAGGCTGTATTCACCTTTTAGTCACTTCCCCCAAAGAATAACCTGAACTGGGAGGCTTATACCCCTTTCCCATTGGCAGAAAAAGCTGTTTAAACCTGGGAACTATAGGTTTTTAGTGGCAGTGGATCGGCTTCAATCGGCATACAATGGGAACAGTTAAGCCAGTTTGACCATCTAATTTACATGACACCATTGAGCACAAAGTACAGAAGTCAACACACTGCGCCCGTCGCATCTGATCTAACAAGTCAAAACAACTTTGTTGTGGGCTGGAAGATACGGCTAAAATTCATATCACATTTCTTAATTTCTGTCAATTCAATATAATTTCAATATCTAGAAATACAGCCAGGAATGCCCACAACACATGTCTATACAAACTTAGGACAAATATTTTGCCATGTTTATAAAATTACTTTTAATAACATTTAAGAAATATTAGCTTTAGAAAACAAAAATGCATAAAACTAAATGAAAACCTGGAACATCAGTTGGTGACAAATGTATTTAGAGACTGTGATGTATGTTGAAATCTCAGAAAAGTCATATCACCAATATTGAATTAAACCATATCGCGGTATATATTGATATTGAAATATGGTCCAGCTCTACGTCAGACTCGGTTTTTTTTGCCTGTGAGAAGGAAACCAAATGCAGATTGTTAGTGGGTCGATCCGTGTTTGAAAAACTCGGGTTGATTTCAGTGGGAAATGAGCTTTAATGTCCGTTTGGACAACTGCTGCTATTTATCTGTAGTTGGTCTGGAATTAAACGTGGATTGAAATTTGATTTTCCTTTTGTCTATTTGGGGGAAAGAAGGTTGTTTTGGTTGATGGAAAACCACCACCAGATTCTTGGTTTGTGCTGCAGATGTTAGAGCTACTTGGCGTTTGTGTGGTTGAGATGTCAAAGCAAAAATCCTGGATTGATCCGGATTAATCCCTGTTTTCTTAGAGCCTTTCCCCCACGTGTTGCTACACATTTCCAGTCAGCTGGCTGAAAGGAGGCTAACATTCTGTAGTTTACAACAAAAGCAGAGTGGAATGTAAATGTTTCCTGTCACAAGGATAACAGGATAGAAACGAAAACAGCTTGTTCACAGTTAAAAATAACATAACTCAGCTAATTAAAGAGCTAACATCAGCTTGTTTTATATGTGCTGTTCAGTACAGAACCAAACTAAAAGGTTTTCTGTGCACTAAGTGCTGTAAAACCCTTATTGACTGCTTTGGGTGTTTGCAACAACACTTTAAGTTATTGGAGAAAAGAATAAGGCGTATTAAATTGTGACGGTTTCTTCATTTTTATCAACAGTATAATTGTTGGTTACTTCTTGAAATTTTAAATAAATTACTTTGATGCACCGCAAATATTGGTTTCAGGAAACTGAAACCAACCAAACGAAAAAAATCTCTGTAGTGATTAAATATTATGGTCATTTTGTTATTGAATAATTTATACTTTATCGAAATGCCTTGAGCTTCAAAATCTGTTTAATAGAGTTATTACGCATTGTAGCCAAAAATGCTGTGATTTTAATATTTGACTTAAAACTTCTTTGGTTTGTTTTCATTTTAATTTCTGGCGCATCAATAAAATGACTTTGCTGTATATTTTGAGTATAAGCTTCAGTGTTGCTTTAATCAAGCTTCTACTTTAAAAGGCTTCAGGTTCAAAAAGCCACCTTCTTTAATGAGAACCCGCTTGTAGCTGACCAATCGGAGCAGTTTGTTCTGATTGGTCAGCCTATTGACTTGATTTAACCATTATTCTACAATTCGACCAAAGGACAAATTTTTCCCTTAAACCCTGAGTGAGTTTAATACTAGTGTTAAATTACTAACCTGTGTTTGTTGCTTGTGTTACAGTAAAGTACTGCGGTTTGGATCAGAAGGTTGATGAGCTGATAGAGTCCTCGGGTAACCAGGTAACGGTCCAGTTCATGAGTGGGATGCATCATACTGGGCGTGGATTCTACCTGTCCTACTCCACCACTGAGCACCCAGGTATGCAGGATGTCGGCTTACTAGAAGTGATCAGATGAACCCAATATCTTCAGTATTTGACTTGAGAGGATGTGCTAATCACGTCCACATGAAGCAGGAGGAAACTGAGAGACCATGTTTTTGTCAAAAAAAGTTACACACATTAATCTGGTTGATGATGATTCTCTGTTCAGCTTATTAAGAATGGAAACTAATTAAAATCAATTAAAAAAATTAGGGTTTAATTATTAGAGAAAAAATAGGATGAATGGTAAAAATAGATTATTATGGATTAATTCTGACCTTGTCAGTCAAAATGACAGACGGTGATAAAGTTCAGGGCAGCCTGTGATCTGTGGCTGCAGCTCCATTCATTTCATTGCCTGATAGTTGGTCGCAGCTGTTTTCTTTCTGTACCCCTGCTTTATTTTTTATGGTTGTCAAGCTATTGTATCTTCCTGGAAACCTCCCTCCCCCCAACCTCCCAACATGTTGGTTTGTCTCAAAGCTGGCAGCTTGTTGTCGTTTCCTTGTCTTTGTTTATCATTTGATCTGTACCTTCAGATGTACAGTTGAAACCAGATGTTTTCATACTTTGTATAAAAGGATTCATTACCTTCTTTTTTTCGTCACTGTTTGCCAAATGCCAAAGTGATGACTTTGTCTTTATGGGCACAAGTTTCCATGCATTTTCTTAGTATTTGGTAGATTGTTTTTCTGAAGTTTTAGAACCAGGTGAGGTTTGTAGACTGCTTTACTCGAACGCATCGTTTTCATCTCTCCTATAAACTGCATATGGGGCTGAGATCAGAATAAACCTCTGAAAATACTGACTTTATTGTTCTTTAGTCACTTTTTGTACTAATTTGATGAGAAGCTTGGTCCCCGTTTCTGCTCTTTAACTTTCTAGCTGATAGCTAGAGATGTTGTTCAATGTTTTTTTTTTTTTAATGTAATTCTGTCTACTTTGTGAAGTTCATTACTGGGCCCTGTAGCAAAACATTACCACAACATGTTACTGTTATAACTGCACTTTAAAAGTCAAATAAATTAAATATCAAAATAGTGACATACACTGCCTGGCCAAAATAAGTCGCCACCTGGATTTAACTAAGCAAATGGGTACAAGCCTCCTATTTGATAAGTACTGCATAGGCGATTATCTTTCAGCTGGCAACAAGTTATTTAACTCCAGCTGATGCAATTAGTTACTCCTCATTTCTTAAACAACCACGGCAAAAGACACATGCTGTGGTCGTGGAAAAGATGTTAGTCTGTTTAAGAAGGGTCAAATAATTGGCATAGATCAAGCAGAGAAAACATCTAAGGAGATCG
>JAUZNJ010038489.1:0-11072 GCA_034780135.1 Jordanella pulchra
TGTGCACATCAAATAGTTAACTAAAGAGTCAGACTAATAAAAATAATTTCAAAGATAAATCTAAACTAAGCACTGATAAATTGGTAAAGTAACATTAAGGAAGAACAGAAAACCACTACCAATTTTGTGGGACAGCAGGGAGAGCTGTCACAGGGATTTTTTTTAAGGATCCTTTAACATTGTTTGGTGAAACAAGCAGTTCACCCCTAAACCAGAGAGTGGCAGCAATGACTATTCACAGCTCCAGAAGTATTATGTTGTATTACACGGAATGTGATTTAAGCAGCAAATAAGTGTCTGCTGCTTCATCTTTGATGCTTCTCCATATTAAGGGCGAGTACAGTTGCATCTGTAGCTTGTAATGCTCTTGTTTTCAATGGCAATGGCTTTGTTGGGCTATATTTGCTCTGATAAGTGGGTAAAAAAAAGTTGTAATGTGTTTTTTAGGGGAGAAAGTACACCTCAAAACATCGCCTGTTCAGTCAGTTCATCAACATTATTATCCTGCCTTAAAATATTATTTCACTGTTGGAGACCCCCACATACTGGAAATCCCCAGCAGTAGTTGCCTCATGTCGGCCAGCCTCTTTGGGATTTTTTGCTACTGTTCATGGCGGCTGAAAGTGGATATTAGCGTTTTTTTATGTATGCAGTACAAACTGCAAGCACCAGAATAATGAAGGAAAACATATTTTGCCAGCAGGTTTAGACATTTTAACTTAAGTTAGGCATTAATAAGCTGTTTCAGTGGAGTGATCATAATGCTCATTTTCTTTGTACATGAAACAAAAATAATGTCATTGCCTTTTATGTAAATCTACCCTAACCTTATAGGTTCCCTCCAATAAAAAAACAGGCAACAAGGTAAGATTTGAATAGGAACGTGCTTATTGTTTGATCTACCAGTATCAGACTCATGAATTTCAACATCAAATTGCATAGGATCAGGAAAGTGACCGAAGTACAGGGTGCTTCTAAGATCTCAGGGAAAAAAAAAAACCCAGTCCAAAGTCAAAAATGATAACAACCCTGGAGTGCACTCGAATTGAAAATTGTCCTACTCCCCCCTTAGTATTCAGTGTCCAAAACAAGAATTGTCATAGAAGCCACTACAGTGCTGTTAGTAAAGGTGGACCAAGGAACCAGGCACCAGGGCAACCAAAGGCACTAAGATGAAGGAACAAAATCCAGGAATGCAGATCCAAAAACCTTCATGAAAAATCAGCCTGCACATATTGTGCAGAAATTAACAAGTAAATATTATTCATTAATATTCACATTTCATTTACACTACTGCCTCAGTGTTGTTGTTTTTTTTTTTTTGTTTGTTTGTTTTTTTAGTTAACTAAGAAAATACAGCCAAGTACAGTAACTCAAAAGTGGCATACAAGTTTCAAGACGAACTATTTTCAGAAATCAGATGTATAAAAGCAAGCAGTGCAATTGGCTTTTGGTGCCATTACAGTTACAATAAACATCATAAAACAAAGCTAACAGCCACAAAATTATGCTTTAAAAATGCAACTCCAGCCAGTAATTTGAGGACATCCTTCACAGAACACAACTCAGTAACTAACACTATTGATACATGGTGAATAGTTACCACAGTTAATTTTTAAGTTATTCCAACTGGTTTATAGCAACAAAAAAAGTTTAAATATTATTTAGTATCCTAATTACACAAAATGGTGGCTAACACCATGGGCACATTTAGAGGGTGTGACAGAGGGGTTTTGACACACCCAGATTCGAATCCCCTATGATCCGTGCAACTCACTTTTATAAAAAAAAGTGAGCTTTCTTTCTTTTGTTAAGGCAACCCTCACGGGAAAATCAAAAGATTAATTAACATTATGTTTATTGCATGTCAGTGCATGCTTTGCAACAACTCCATCGTTGTTGCCATGTTTACCCAGAACGAGTATGACAAGCATCAATGGAATAGCTCCAAGCGCCCCAATAACCTGCCAACATGGCATGCACGATGAGGCCAGCCAAACGTAAAAGGCAGAAAACTATCGCATCCTTTTTTATAACGTTTGTTATAAAGACGGAAGTTGATGCGACTAAATTTCCCTAAGAGACTTTTTATTTGTGTTAATTATGCAGGGTTGATATTTAGGCAATGTGGCACCTTCCTGATGGGAAGTTACAGTTAGCTACGGTGCTAATATATTTGTAGGCTTTCAGACACAAACGTTAGCTAGAGTGCTAATATGTTTATAGACTTTCAGGTATAGAAATTGCCTGAAGTGCAAACGTGTTTACAAGTTTTCAGCAAACATTAGCTGTAATCCTAACATATTTACAGGCTAAACACTCTGAAACAGTAAAGTTATTCCCTACTCAAACCTTTACAGCTTTGAAACAAACAGTTGGAATCGATCCACTCTTCAATTTTAGTTGTGGGGATAAGCCTACTTGTTAACACCAATGTTGTGAAAGTAATCCTCTTTGAAATGCTCACCACAAAAGCTCTGGATATTTTGCAGATAAATATCTTTAAAAAATAAAATTCATCCACTGAGTGTTTAGGGACTTAGATGATGGCAGTAAAAATTACTTTTGTCTTGTTGATGCAGATATTTACAAATCAGCTGCTGTGTATAGCTTTTAGCTTAGCCATGTCTGTTTGAATGCTTGTTGTCTATGTGCAGAAACATAGCCCCTGCTATTGTCATGTTGAGTTTAGACATAGCCAAAATGCAGAACACCACAGGAGACAAAAAAAGAGTTAAGATTGTTTACTGAAGGAACTGACAATGAATTTAAGAATGTTTCTAAACAAGACGTTAAAGGTTCCGGCGTTCTGGTCACTCTGGAAGAATAAGGAAATGGTGGTGAGTTCAGGTCGAACACAGAGTGGGAAAGTTGAGAGTCAATGAACAGCCTTACTTTGTAAATGGTTTGCTTGGTTCCATGACGTAGAGGTTCTGAAAGGGTTC
The DNA here is from genome assembly GCA_034780135.1 of Jordanella pulchra. NCBI lineage: Eukaryota > Metazoa > Chordata > Actinopteri > Cyprinodontiformes > Cyprinodontidae > Jordanella > Jordanella pulchra. The sequence goes on from JAUZNJ010038489.1 coordinate 2,946, forward strand.
TTTGAAGGAGGTGAATAATGAGTCTGCGGGCAGAGTTCGGTGAATCCAGGAAAACCAAGGGTGGAGAGAGCAACCAGTGGGTAAAATCCACAATGTCGAAGAAAAAAGAAAGCAGCGTAGGAGATTACCCAAAGCCTCTCAGAGATCCTTGCTGGAACTATCACTTTAGGAGACAGAAGATGCAGAGAATTACTAGGAGCAAAGTAACACAGGGAAAACAGGAACTTACGCTGGAAGGCGCTGAATACCATTGCTGGCAAAACACTCAGGCTCCGAGGAACAATGTTCAGCTTCTTATAAAGCCCCACTAATGAGGTCAGCTAGGTAGCAGCTTGGAGGGAACCGCTCCCAGCACAACCAGAGGCTCCATCTGCAGGAGAAGGGATATCACAAAAAGAAAAACAAACCCAGAACACTGACAGTCCAAAGCATAAAGGGGAATGCGCCTACCAATAAGTAGCCTGAACTGAACATGCTATTTCCTATGAGATAGGTTAACCATCTTATGATGTACTGATAAGAAAGCAAAGCTGTCTTAACATGTTATTGTTTTACTTAATTGTCTCTTAGCAACCTACTTGATAAGTTTACATATGTTGCCACGCCAAAAGATAAAACTCTTATGTTCTCAGAAATGTGCCAATGGTCTGACTATTTAATAGTTTGCTGGAACCCTCAGAGGAATGAGTGTTACAAAGTTCTCACGTTGCACTGCTCCTCATTATGAGGATCATATGTCAAAAATAACAGAAGTTTGTAGTTACCTAAGGGGTTACAATTATGTATTTCAATTGGGGAAATGCATAGGGGTTCTTAGGTTGTTTTTTGCTTACTATATACAGGTGGATGTTTCATTTATTTATTATCTTCATTTATGTGTTTTTATACAGTATCTGATGCCCTGCTGGATAGGTACTTTTAGGCTCAATGGTAGGTAATTCAGTGATTAAGATCACATCCAGGAATGTAAGAGGATTGAATAAACTTGTTAAATTAAAACAGGTATTATGCAAAAATTGATTACTTAAAACCCAAATTACTTTCCTGCAGGAATCACACTTGATTGACATGACTAAAGTTAAAAGAAGATAGCCTGGGCAAGTCTTTGCAGCCCCATTTAATTCTGAAGCCAGAGAGGTTATTGTTTTAATTAAATAAACAGTCCCATTTAGGCTCATCCATGAAGAAATTGACCTGGCAGGCAGGTACCTTATTTTACAGGGAACAATATTGACCTCCCCAGTCACCTTAGGAAATGTTTATGTACCCAATATGGACAATCCCATGTTCTTTCAAAATTAATTTCTCATTGTATCCTCTACTCCCTACACTATATAATTGATGGTGACTGTAACTGTGTGTTGGACCCACTTAGGGACCACTCCGGGTGTTGATACTTCTCATCCACACAGCAGAAAGGTCATGCTTCAGTCTTAAATTGATCTTAACCTAATTGACGTCTGGAGGAATCTCCATCCTGACAAGAAGTTTTCATGTTACTCTAATTCTTCTATAACTTCATCACTAATGATTACTTTCTGATTCTGAAATTCCTTGGTGATAACATACATAACTTATTTTGTATAAACACAGATCAAACCAGTGCAGGCACACGGTGGAAGGCATTTAAAGCTTATATTAGAGGTGTGATGATAAGCTATACAAGCCATAAATCAAAATCCCATTATGAAGAACAATTGAGCTAGACGCTCAGATTAATGCTCTAGAGCTTGAGCTCTACCAAAATGACAGACAGAGAAGCATAAGGAGATCCTTGTGTTGAGAACCAGGTATAAGGAGCTATCTACTATATAAATTATAGTATATATTATAGTACATATAAAATTGCTGCAAATCTTTGGCTAAAACAGTCCTATTATGACCAAGCAGCTAAGGCTGGTAAGCTTCTTGCATGAAGAATTAAAGAAATGCTGTCACATAAAGCTATAAATTCAATTCATTTGGACAATGGAAAACATACAGCGGATCCAGTTGAAATTAACAACTCCTTTAGAGCATTTAATGAATCCCCTTTTCAGTCACAATACAGATGATGCTCAGTTACAGTCTGACTTTTTGGACAACCTAGAAATTCCAAACATGAGGATAATGACAAGACAAGACCAAACATTTAATGATCAATGAAATGTCAGAAGCTGTGCATAATATGAAAAATGGAAAGACCCCAGGTCTGGATGGTTTCCCCATAGAAATCTATATATTGTTACCAGATAATTTCCCCCCCCGCTGCAAGAAGTGTTTAAGGGAGCATATGAGTCAGGAATCCTACCTCCATCCCTACGATCTGCACTAATCACCCTGGCCCTAGCAAACCATCTGCAGAAAGAGGATCTTATCATCCTTTATCCCTAATGTGTTGTGACACCAAAATTCTCTGTAAGGCTCTAGCAAAGAGGCTAGAGAAGTGTGTTCCCTCCCAGATCCCTAATGACCAGAATGGTTTTGTTCTACGACGGCAAGCATTCCATAACATACGTAGAGTATTACATTTATTACATGAAAAGCACGATGCTAAAGATAATGCAATCCTGTCGTTGGATGCCGAAAAGGCCTTCAACAGGATTGAATGGAAATATTTTATGGTTGTTCTGACGAGATTTAGAGTGGGAGATAGCTTTCTTAAATGGTTGAAGCTCCTATATGCAAATCCAACAGCAGAGATATTGACAAAGAACCAGATTTATCAACTGCTTAGATTACACAGAGGCATGCAACAAGGCTGCCCCCTGTCCCCTCTTTTATTTTTGTTTACCATTGAGCTGCCTGTCCTGGCCATACGGCAGTATCCAGAAATCCCAGGGGTGAAAATAAAAGAAACAGCATAGAATTTCACTCTTTGCGGGTGATATTATTATTTATTTGTCCAACCTCATATCATCTGTACCAACACTCGTTAGTTTAATAGAATCTAATAGAATCAGGATACAAGGTCAATAATTCCAAATCTAGTATTTCATTTTTGAATAATAATGAGTCAAAACCCACAAATCATCTCGCCTTTCTCAGCCTCTAAGGGTTTCAAGTATTTGGGGGGTCAATGTTGTTCCAGAAATTGAAAATATTGTTGCCTCTAATGAAGGTCCTTTGGTACAGACCATCACTGAATCTTGGAATAGATGGATGTCCATGCTCATCTCCATGCAAGGCCGCGATAATGTAAAATGTCAGTCCTCCCCAAATTCCTCTACTTATTTCAATCTATTCCTCTGCCACTTTCACAATCATTTTTTGTAAGCTAGAAAAGCTGTTCTCAAATTTTATATGGAGCAACAGACGTCTGAGAATATGATTCTCCCTGTTGTATCTCCCCTTTGATTGTGGGGGGCTTCAGGTCCCTAATCTACAATGGTACTATTGGGCAGCACAGTTACATACAGCAATGTTTTATTTCTCTGCTTCTGATCCACCAGCATGGCTAAATATTGAAAGTACTCGAGTCATATCTGTACTCCACCCATGCTAAAAAACCTAAGAAGCAGACAAAAAATCTTTTTGTAAAAAATACCCTCTCTGTTTGGCATGAGATGCATCCCTCTCAGTTTGCCCCAGTATGGAGTAACGAAAACTTTATACCTGGTAGAGCTGATGGAGGATTTAAAAAATGGGCTAACAGAGGTCTGTGTAAAATGAATGACCTGTACACAGATGGGAACCTGAAGAGCTTTAATTAATTGGTCTATAAATATGACATACCTAGAAATCAAGTACCTACACTTAAAAAGTTTTATAAAATCACTGCCCTATACTCTGGAAAACCTATGTCAGTTATAGAAGACAGAAGTTTAATCATTTAAATAGTGGTCATTTATTGATTTTACCCTTGATACTAAATGACCTATTAATTAGCTATAACTTCCAGTTCTAGTTATTTATTATATTCATAATCTTCTGCTAAAATAGCATAACAGTGTTGTTACCTTATTGTTCAGATAGTAAGGTACAAGAGAAAATAACACATTATTTTTTTTCAGACCTCTTCAGAATGGTATATTGAGGATAAGTATCAAGTATAATCAAGTGTAATTAGATACCATTATCTTCATGGGCAAACACGCTCTGTGCAAACAATTCCAATGTGGCAAGGCTTTGGGTCTGTATGAGATCTTCCCTTAATACCTCACGTCTCTTAATCTTGTTGTACTCTCATGGTAGACACACCTCTTCAACGTCAGCTGGCATTCAGGGACAGTCAACTTTGGACTCAGAAACCGGAGGGTGTGTTTCAGATATAAGGGGATCATCTTCAGCGTGATGGACAGGAGAGTCTGGCTGAATGTCAAACCTTGGCTTCAGGAAGTGCACTGTGTTTTTTTCCAGCCGTAAACCCCCAAACCAGCACTACACCCTCTGCAAGTTGCTTGATGGCTTGTGGGATTTAGTCCTATATGTCCACATGTGCTTAATGGACCAGGAGAAGACATTCAACCATGTCCCTTATGGTGCCCTGTGGGTGGCACTCCAACAGTAGGGAGTCAGTGACCCTTTACTAGGGTCCATGTAGTTTCTGTACAGGTGAAGAAGGAGTCTGGTAAACATTGCCAACATTAACTTTGATCTGTTTTCAGTGCATGTCGGACTTTAGGAGGGCTGCCCTCTGTTTAGTCCAAGAGTTTTATGGACAGTATTTCTAGGCACAGCCAAGGGCCAGAGGGGTCTGGTTTGGGGACCAGTGGATTTCATCTCTGCTTTTTGCAGATGAAAGTTCCTGCCTATGGTAGAGTTCAGCTTTCTTGGTATTCCATTCATAAGTAAAAGGACAATGGAGCAGGAGATCATCAGTTGGACTGGTGTGGCTGTTGCAATATGGACACTATTGTGACAAAGAGAAATCTGAGCTAAAAGACAAAGCTCTTGGTTTACAGGTCAAATTCATTCCTACCCTCCCCTATGGCCATTAAATCTGGGTCATGACCTAAAGAATGAGGTTCCATATACAGGCAGCTGAAATTAGCTTGTAAGATCTATGTCTCTCGAATAGCCCTCAGGTTTTGGGTGTCTGGGGAAAGAGAAGTCTGAGCACCTCTGCTGAGACCGCTGCCCCCAGACAAGCAGAAGACGAAGAGTAAGAAGATATCAAAACATGTTATTATACCTCTTCTGCAATTCTAAAAAAAACTGGTTTTATGCATAGTTCATCCAACATATCTTGGTTTATGTATTGAGGCATAAAACTTCAAACTATTTTTACAACATTAAAATGTGACACAAAACTAAATAGGAAACCAACTTTGGATTATAACCCCTTTGTTCTACTTAGTGGCACAAATGCAGAAGGAAAAAGATCTTTTTTTCATACGTGCAATAAGTTAGGGTTGATCGCCAAAAACTACTGTGCAAATGTTAAGACATTCAAACCTGTGTGGCTCTGCCCATCAAAATGAGGAGATTGCGTGCGATACTGGCAGTTTAGGATTTGCTATCGATGTGTAAACGGAGGGCATCCTACACTAGGATCTGTTACAGATTTGATCGTTTTGTATATCCTTGGAAATATCAGATAGATGCATAGATTTTTATGCAGCAGTTTGTGCAGCATCCAACACTAGAGCAGAAAATCATCTGAAAAAAGAAACTTTGATCCACAGAGAAACTGACTCTCTTTGAAAAAAATAAATCAGAAATAAATTAGTAGATTCACAGCAAAATTTAGCCACCATTAGCAGTCCAATGCTAAAATCCACATTCTTACTTCTCCCTGTGAATCAACTACACAGTTTGTTGTTTCTCTCATCATGTATCATTTATGCTCAAAACCTGCCCCTCAGTTCCTTTTCATACTTTGGTCCTGCAAGCAACCTTTACAATCTGATAGCAGGTGTATTTTTGTTAGTCATTAAATAAGGAGGGCCATACTGGATTTATATCGTTGAAAAATAAAAAAGGCAGCACATAAAACACACAAGGAGCAAGTGACATTTAAAGGCGGGTGTTGCTGGTTCAGTGTTATAAAGAGGAAGAGAAGAAGACAGGACGATGACGAAGGAGACCAATTCAAAGGTAAAAGAAAAGAATGTCCTGAAATATTGGAGAATTATCATAATTCTCTTAGCTTTTTTACTGTTATATAACAGACAAAGCTAGTTAGTTAAAATTTAAAGCAAAGTTTTATTTAGTCATCTGAAAAGAGGACATTTAAACAGTTCCTTTTCGTCATTTAGTTTTTCTTTCATTTGAAAAACCTACAGCCGTAAAGGGAGTTTATTTCCTAATCATATGGCTTGTGTTTTTGATATAAATAATACTTCTTTTTTTTAACAAACCCCAGATTGATTTTCTTTTTTTTTAGTTTTAAAACTGGATCTTTAAAATGTGTATGAAGTATTTTATTCAAAAAATATGTTTTGATCAATGAAAAGTCAAACTTACTGCATTACTCATTTCGGTTTTCTAGGCAATAAGATAAATGTTTTGTTTATTCGGGTTTGTACAGCTGAATCCTTTCTTCCTTCCTTTCTCTCATATGTCTAAAAAGATCATTTTGTGTGTTTCTGTTAAAAAAGAAAGCTTGCAATGGTTAGGTGAAAGCTCAGATTTTCCTTTTCTAACATTCCTCCATTTAAAATAGTTCCTTATTACTTGCCATCCGTAATGGAGGGTGGAGTTTGCATTAAAGTTCTGATCACAGAAGATTAATTATGAAGGTTGTGTACACCCTGGACAAACTGCCGCTCCTTCACAGGGACACACGCGACAAATAACCATGCATGCAAACATTCAATTTAAGGCTAATTAAATCATCAACATTTAAATTTTCGATTTAACTCTCTTCTTAATGTTTTAACTGATCTTTAGCATAAGTTGATCAAAACGTAAAGTAAAACTTTGTACGAGTTATTTCACAGCCCATATTTTATTATATGATCACATTATTATTATTTTTTTGATAATGATAAAAACAACCAATGAATCTGTAATTGTAAATGTGATTAGGCTGGTCTTGGTTAACTATCCTTTTTCCCTCACAAGGTTTTGAGGGGAATTTAAAAAAAAAAAAAATTAATTTGCCCTACAAGGACTGTTTCGTTTCCTACGTTTAGCACAGACACTGACCAGCTTTTGTTTCCTCTCCTGGGTTGTCTGGCCGGCAGGCTGCTCTTCTGCTGCACTCCTTACATCTCCCACAGTTAGACTAGTGGCTAGCTCCAGCCAGCCGTTGCCTCAACTAGCTCTGTCCTTCTGGTGGGCTTCTCCGATGAATTGCTGTCCTACTTATGGTCAGCCATAGCCTCTCTATCCCGCTTTTAGCATTCTGTCTGGGCTGCAGACTTATACAATCTTCTGATGGTCTATAACTAGCCCCATCCAGCTATAGCCTCTTTACACTGTAACCTCTCCTGCGGTGGAAAGGCTACAGTGGGCTTTTCTGATCTACAGGTGTACTTCCCCACTCTCCACCTGACCTTGTGGCATCAATCCACTGCCTTCACTCCCTGCTCTGGAGGGGGCCCCTCCGATCTCCTGCTATGGTTCCTTAACTCCATAGAGGGGAATGGCTGGTAGCCTCTTTTCATTCATGGTGCTCGATTTGCCAGTGTTCTTATACTGATTTCCCACTGCTCCTGTATGAGCTCTAAAACACCATCTCACCTAACCTCTGTTGTAAAGAAAAATCAGGTGAACCAAAAAAGGACTGCGAGTCTCTGTAAAATCGCTGTTCTCCATGTCTCTGACCCTTTCGCTGCAAATCAGCATCTGAAATTTCATGGCTAGATTTATACCCCCAACTCTTTGTTATGTCCACTTCCCCTGTGTGCAAAGAGGAATTGGGATGTTACTCCCCCCATGGGAATGCGCACAATTTAGGGGTAGGGCTAAAAAGTATGTGGTGTTTTGGGATGGGCCTTGTTAAACACTTGAAATTATGGTTAGCATTTGTGGATACGTATGTATCACACAAAAGCGTAGTGTTAACACAACTGCATTAAACCTGTAGTTTGGGAGAAAAGATTTCTGTTAGGAACATAAGGAAGCTTTTTATCAAAGATTGCATGGAATCTATACTCAAGTGTGTCATGGTGGGTTTAAGGGATCGAACCCACATGCAGAACACCACTCGGACACTGGGAAAAAGTTCAACACGTTTATTGAAAATAAACACAGAGAGTT